>CBVK0101603769.1:0-22134 GCA_900067695.1 Picea abies
AAATTATCTCTTTTTCAAGGTGTTGAACACCTTTTCTGAGGTTTTTCTATGCTATATTGATATTTGGTTCTTAACACACCAACTGCTTCCATGTATTCTCCTCCTCTTCAGTTCTCTCTAGGGAAATGGAAAGGGTTTGCAATGGAGGAAAAAGGAATTCTGGATCAAACTCACAATGTAGTTGCAAAATATTGGGGCAAAGGGGGGATATTGAAATGGGCAGAGTTTCTTTGCTCTCATGCTTCCTCCCTAGAATGGGACCCCAACACCTTCTTTTATAGGCCAAAAAGATAGTTATTTGGTTGGGTGACCGGCTATGGGCGGTCAAATGGTTAACTAACTTCCCGAAAACCCGCATCCCTTTGCATTTTTTTTTATTTTTTGTGCTTTTTGTGAGTATACGCAGGCTTTAATGGTGCAACAAGTGTGTGTACGTGGGAAGTAGTGGTGCAGGGTGCGTATATCTTAAAAAATATGGTTTTTAGAAGACTTGTTCAAATGATGGCTTGGCAAAGATAACAAGTAAGATGGCCTGATGCCAGGTATGCATGTCTGGTGAAATTTTAGGGTTATAACAGATGCCCCCTAATGTGTGAGGTCAGAAGAACATCTGAAGGCCGAAATACATTACAAATCTTCACCAACGTACGAAGCGAGTGAGCCTAGAGACCAGAGTTCAGGAGGTGGCATATGCAAAATAATAATTTGTCTCACCAAGGTAGGCATACCCATGCTCGGGATGAAATAAAATCATGGCTACCAATAAAATACACTATAGATCCATGTCATATAACTATATAAAGTGTAGCCATGAGCCATACACATCGGAGCTACATCTCAAAATCAAAAGATATACATGTATAGTATCCATCTTCAAGAAGCTAATGATGCCTGATGGTTGGAGATGAAGCCTTCAGAGCTCGGGCAACAACTTCAAGATTTTCAAAACTCAGGTAGGAGTGTAATATCAATGTACCACTTCACTACCCAGAGGTCTTCGATGGCTCATCAGGAACATACAAGAGGATCTCGGCGATCAAGCAGAGAACTTCAATGATTTTGAACAAGGACTTGATTGGTCTTTCAAGGTGGCCAAGCATGAGGATAAGAGACACACTATAGAAGGGCCGACTCAAGTTTAGTTAAACTTCCCTTGGACGAAAGCACAAAAAATGATGAGACTCAGGGAGCATGGAATTGACATAAGTTCATGATGCAGGAGGCAACACAAACTCTCCATATGTTTGGAAGGATAACCAAACGGAGGAGGACACAACTCTATATAGCGAGAACAACTTCCTAAGGTCATATTAAATCCTAGATCTTGACAAGCAAATGGAAGGATTTGCTTTGTCAAGGGGCGACTCATTGTGCCGCCAACAAAAGAAAATACTTTTCGCTTCCTCTTTTTGGGGTATATTTGATTTTTTTTTTTTCTCTTTTTCAATAATTTTGGAAAGCTTGAAAAACAATAAAAGAATGCTACGTTACAAAGGAGGAACAAGTGTCGCAGACATACTAGTTCCAAGTGCAAGGAATACACTGATGCTCAGAGCAAGGAGATATATGCTAGAAAAGGACACTCCGGAAAAATCCTCCATGGGTCAAGGTGTCAAGACACAGAGGCAAAGTGATACAAGGCTTGCGTATAAGGCATGCTTCAGATGGTTCATTTGAGAGCAACATGGAGCTGTCATTAGGCCAAAGACGCAGGAATGCAAATGCGATTAATAAGACACAAAGATAACGTCCTTCGATGTAATTTTAATGAGCCTAGAGAAGGCAAGCTCGGTGTTTTTTCATTTTTAGAGAGTCTGAAAAAGAGTAAAAGGAGACTCCACTGGAGTACCTTTTTCGAAGGTAGTCTAGTCGGTTCGAAAAAGGGATAGACTAGCATCGAAAAGATGTCCATTCAAAACCATTTTAGCAAGTGACAAAGACAATATCACTCGACAATATTTTCATATTTAAGGAGTCTGAAAAGAGCTTAACTATGGACTCCGTAAGGGATGTTCTTCTGGACTGGTTTAACGAGTGTGAAGAAACAAGCTCACTTGACAATCTTTTCACTTTTAGGGAGTCTGAAAAGAGCTTTAACTATGGACTCCGTGGGGGTTCCTTTTTCGTAAATTTAGTCCCTCATGCCTGAAAAAGGGTTAAAATTATACCCAAGAATACTCTTCTAGTAAACCAAAGCTCCTAGAGTATACTTTTGTTCATATAATTGACCATCCAGACCGAAAAAGGGTAAACTACCATCGAACATACGTTCCTTCAAATTTTAGTTTGGTGAGTGTGAAGGGAAACAAGACACTTGGCAATCTTTTCATGTTTAGAGGGTCTGAAATGGGCTTAAAAGAAGACCCATCATTGTTTGGGAGTCCCGAGGGTGAGGTCAAGAGTGATGAATCATGCAAATGAGGCTCAAACTCGTAACTAGGAAAAAAACCAGTAAGGACTCCCGAGCCTATAGTCATTAACGATGGCATGGACGCCAAAAAGCTATGAGGATCTAACTAGGGCATCCATGTAAAGGAAAACTCTACCACTAAATTACGACACTTCTAAAGCAACAATGATGGTTCCATGTCGCAACTTGGTGGAGTCGATCCTATGGTAAAGTGAAAAAGACAATAAGATGCAAAAAGTGGAGGTGGAAACCTAACTTAGATGCAAAAGGTTGGAAAACCGACTTTTTACCAAAGGACCTTTAAAAATGACCCAACTCTCAAAAAGTTTTCCAATACCAAAAGTAACATGTATCGTAACATCCCATAAGAAACTCAAGAACCATTCTAAATGATTTTTAAGCTAGAAAAAACGACAAAAGGGTCTAAAAATGACAAAAAGGGGCCAAAAATTCTATAAATAGAAGCTGGCAACTCATTATCACCATTGTAAATTGAGAATTGACCAAAAATTCAAAAAAACCCCTTTGCTAAAAGAGTTGATTCTAGGAGCTTTAGAGGACGAAACAAACTTCTGCTCGGACCAAGTAAGTACCAACTAGCTCCTCTTGCATTTCCATACTTCCTTTTTGATTCCATTTTAGTTTTTGGGAGGGTGGGCTCCTCTAAAAGGGGTCGGCCCTACGTGTACATGGGCTGTCATGGGACAAAACGCAAGCAAAAAATAGTCTGCCTTTGTGCATAGGCGACTGTGTCCAATACAACCTGCGTACACCCTCAAGGATGTGGAAAATTTAAAAGATGCAAGATTTAAACCTCCATGAACTTGTCATTTTGCAGGATGTATGTCCACTCGAGAGAGAGGGATCTTGAGGACATGGATATTTTGGTCGATGAGGACCCTACAAATATGTCCACATTGAGACAATGTGGTTTGTGGAAGTTCTTCCAGTGTTTGTTTATGAGGGCACAACCCAGGCTGCTGAACGCCTTGGTAGATTACTGGCATCCTGACGCTGAGGCATTTATGATCAGGGGGCATTTGTTGACTCCAACGACTTAAGAGAATTAATTCCTGATGGGTCTCTCGAGGAGAGGTGATCCTATCAACTTACGTACTTTCCCCCCCGGGCCTCACAACATTGAGGAGTTGATTGGACTCCATTTCGAGGCTAGTAATGAGAAAGTAGGTTCTTAGGTGCCGATAAAAAAGATAAAAAATCTATTACTGAAAGTGATAGTTATACTCATTGGGAGGATTACTGGATCCACAGATTTACATCAGGCCTCCCGGGCGCATATGCATTATGCAATGCAATACTTAAATGCACGGATTTTTGATTGGAGTACAACCATGCTAGACTGCATGAAGAGACAACTCACTGAGTGTCGTGGGCGAGAAAGCAAAAACTTCGGGTTCGAGACCATTCTGTGCTCTTTCTTCTTCGATAGGGTACCCAGTCTCAATCCACAAGAGACAGTGTGAGGGCATGAGGCCTCCCTCCCAACATTATGTAGATGGGCGACATTGCTGCCATGACAGGGGGGCGGAAGGACCATAGAGGCCTTCGATGACAAGTTTTTTGACTGGTGGGTATGAAAGATTCTGGAAAGAGAGGACTACCCCTATGTCGGGATCAACTTTTCCAGGGATCTAGACATGCCCGTACCTCCTGGAGGTGATCAAGGAGAGATAGGTATGTTTGTTTTTTCAAAGTTATTTAATTTTCATTTCTTTATATATATATCATTTTTATGTGTACCGGAGTATTTGACAACTATGTATTTGTTATGTATAGATGTGGGACCAGTGTGTCCAACAAACTTCATGAGGACCAGGCGACATCCTCGACTAGATGCAGGACCAACCACGATCGGCGGACCAATAGTAGGGGGACCTCCAGCCAGAGAGGTTGAGAGAGTTTTGAGACGGGTGGAGCGAAACCTCACTGTGCTCACTCACAGAGTCCTTATGGCAGAGATTGAAGATCTTCCACCATCGATGCAACCTCATGTAGTTGGGGTGCCATGAACCTAGGACCAACTTTTTCGGTGTTTTCCGAACGCTGTTTTTGTTGTAGATTTTTAGGTGAATTTTTGTTACCATCATCAAATATTTTACCTTGCACATATCGAGGTTTTCATGCCATTATGAAAGACATTGGAATGGATTATCAAACTATAGATTGTTATAACCTTAAATTGTACCAGACATGCATACCTGGCATCAGGCCATCTTACTTGCTATGTTTTTTTTTCAAAGTTATTTAATTTTTATTTATTTATATATATATCATTTTTATGTGTACCAGAGTATCTGAAAACTATGCATATGTTATGTACATATGTGGGACCAGTGTTTCCAATAGACTTCTTGACGATTAGGCGGCATCCTCAACCAGAGGCAGGACCAGTCGCGGCCGGCAGACCAACAACAGGGGGAACTCCAACCGGAGAGGCTGAGAGAGTTTTGAGACGGGTGGAGCAGACCTCACTACGCTCACTCACACGGTCCTTATGGAAGAGATCGAAAATCTGCCACCATCGATGCAACCTCATGTAGTTGGGGTGCCACGAACCTAGGTCCAACTTTTCCGGCGTTTGCTGAACGCTGTTGTTCACTACGACAGGGCCAATAGGCCCCGCCCTTAGCTAGGCTGGACTGCTTACGTGCCAAGGGCACTTTTGTATATTTTTTAGGGCATAAGCCTCGTGACTCTTACTGGACATATATTTTTGAGGTGCTTATGTCCATCTATGTACTCTGATACTTTCGATATTTATATGTGTATTTACATCTTTTTATTTCTTATGGATTACATTTATTTACAAATGTATTTACATGTGCGTGTTTGTGCTTTTTCTTACATGTGTGAAAAATGCCAATCTAATACATGATTAGCTAGAGTATCTGTGATTTGATTCAATCTCCTAGGAACATGGATATATGTAATGTAATCAAAGCTTCGTTCTAAGGGACGTACCCTAAGGAACTGTCGGTGTAGAGTAGGTTCATAAATGTAGTAAACCCTATTTAACTGAGACACAACCAGCTATGCATCTAAGTAGACCCCAAGGTGAGAGATACCATGCGACAAAGCATCACGAATCAACTCTAAAACTGCGATGTATTCGACGACATTGTTTGTGGCGTCACCTAAGCAGATACCTCCTGAAGATAGCAACTGGCCCTGAGGTGAGAAAATCACCCAAGCTGCGGAAGCAAGCCTTCGAGTGTGCCGGTTAGCACCGTCCACAAACCCAATAAACACCTCTGATTCACTTGAAATCTACCACAGTGAAAAAGATGACATAAAAAATGACACGTCCATAAAACCGAAAAGACAAATACTAAAAAGAAAATGTATAAGAAATATAGATATGTACAAGAAGTCACCCAAGGAGACCCACCTACGAGTAATACTTCTCGAGGTAGAGCCCATTTCTAGGCTCCACCAAAGCATTTCCCTCAAAGTCCACCAGAAGATATGCACCCTTCTTGAGAACCTCCTTCACGATGAAAGGTCCAAACCACATGTGTTTAAAATTGCCTTCCCCCAAGGGATCCTTATCTTGGTCATAGACCAGGACAAGGTCACCTTTAGAGAAAATTCAAGGGTGAACAGACTGATCATACTGACACTTGAGTTTTTGTTTGTGAGTCTCGTTGGCCAAGGCTGCATCCCGACGCTACTCAAGATATAATAAATGCTCTTCAAGCGGTGAAGTGTCTGGCGATAACTGTACTGCCAACTTTAGAGATGTGATCTGACACTCTATAGGCAAGACTACTTCCAGCCTGTAAATGAGTTGAAAAGGTGAGAAATCAGTTGCATTCTTAACAGACATTCGGTAGGCCCATAATGCCGAGTATAACATCAAATGCCAATTTGACTTGGCTGAATTGATCGTTCCCTGTAGAATAGTCTTAAGGGACTTATTCACAGTTTCCATTTGACCATTCGCTTGTGGGTAGTAGGGTGACAAATGTTCTTGTCTCAACCCTATATTTGACGTTAACTCAGACATCATTTTATTCTAAAAGTGACTGCCATGGTCAGTGAAAATCTCTCTCGGGACACCGAACCTTGCTATTATATGGTTAAACAAAAAGAGAGCTGCTATCTCGCCATCATCTTTGAACGTTGGCATATCTTTTACCCACTTCATGAAGTAGTCTACTGCTACAATGATATAATGGTGCCCCCTTACTGAAGGGGGGTTGCATGTAGTGTAATCAATCCCCCACTTGGTGAAGGGACCAAATGTGATGATGGGAAACATGGGAGTGGGGTGTGCCCTCATATTCCGAGAGAAGATTTGACACGGGTGGCACTTCTTGACCGATTCAACACAATCTTTGATTAATGTCGGCCAAAAGTAACCAGCTTGTAGAATATTTTGGGCTGTTGCCAACCCAGACAAATGACTGCCACATGCCCAGTGTTGCAATCGTTAAGTATGATTTCCGCTTCTTCATGAGTGAGACACTGACAGAGGATGCAATCTACACCTCGACGATACAGAGTGTCCTTGAATATGAGATAGTTCTTGGCTTGATGGCATATACGTCGACGCTCATCATGAGAAGAAGAGGTGGGGCACTTCAAAGTCTGGAGATAGACAAGTATATCTCCATACCAGGGGTCTGAAGATGTGATCAAAAACATGTCTCTTTTAAAAGGTGACTCTTCAGGTATAACATCACCTGACTCGACTGGAAGTTCCGAGATGCGTTTAGCAAAGACCAACAACTTTTTGGATTTCTCCGAAACAAAATCCAAGTCAAATTATTAGAGGATAACTATCCATCTACTGATCTTTCCGTCTATTACACGTCATGTCAACACATATTGAAACAGATTCACAACGACAATGACGGTGGTCTTATGAAACAAGATATAATGACGGAACCGTTGGACAACATGAACTGCTACCAAAGCAAGTTTTTCAACATGGGAATAATTTAGTTCTGGTCCAACCAGGCCTCGACTCATGTAATAAATCACGTATTCTTCAAGCAAATCATCCTCCTAAACCAAGACCATACCGATGGTCGACTCTATTGCAACCAAGTACAATAAAAAATGATTATTATAATTGGGTGACCGAAGTAGAGGGGTAGACGTGAGGGTGTGTTTCAATGCTTCAAAAGAGCACTGAGTGGCTTCATCCCAATGAAAAGGAACGCCCTTTTTTAGTAAATGCATGAAACCCTTTGTGATCTCGACATAGTTTGCGATGAAACGCCATAAAAATTTCACTTTTCCTTGTAAACACTAAAGCTGAGGCACTATGGACGGGGGAGGCAACTAAACTATCGCCTCAACCTTTAGAGGATCGACCATGATCCTTGTTGTCGAAACTATGAAACCTAGCAGACAACCTGACATTACGCAAAAACTACATTTGTTTGGATTCAAGCGAATCCGGTAGTAGCGACATCGCTCAAAGATGAATCGGAGGTGTGTGGGATGATCAACTCTCTTACGGGATCGTGAAGCTAAATCATGAAGGTAAGCCTCAACTATGTGCTTGAGATCATGGAAAGAAAAAGACATGGCCCGCTGAAAAATAGCTCCAACATTTTTCATACCAAAAGGCATCTTCCGATAAGAGAATGTACCCCACGGACAAATGAAAGCGGTTTTGTGTTGGTCTTCGGGTTTGATCTGTATTCAATTGTATCCCAAAAAACCATCCATGAAAGAAAAGACCTTGTAACCTGCACATTCATCGACTATTTGGTCAATAAATGGAGTGGGGAAATTATCCTTTGGGCAGGCCTTGTTCAAATCATGGAAGTTCATACATACACGAATCGTACCTTGTTTTATGTTTACTGGAACGAGATTTGATACCCATTGAGTCAATTGGACGGGGTAGATGAAACCAGCTTCAAGCAGTTTCTCTACTTCAGCCTTAATAGCTATTGATTTCTTAGGATTAACCGGATGAAGCTTCTGCCGGACCGACTTAGCGTCAGGATATGTCGTGATTTCGTGTTCGACTATTCTTGGATCCATGCCTGACATTTCCTCGTAAGACCAGGCAAACATGTCATGGAATTCTTTAAATAAATCCTTGTAGATTCAAATCTCCTTGGGGGAGCAGTCTGCTCGGATGGAGACATTCTCCACGACGCTAGGGGTTTTGGAGATATCAATAGGTATTGTTTTAGTGATGGTTGCCATATTTCCTTCAGTGTAAACTGCGTGCGTAGCTAAAGTATTGATAGGGAAAGACCTATCTCCAGTCATAGTCAAAGTGAATTCACCTACTTCAATTCTTCTTAAATCTGGGAGGAAATAAGATCTGTGATGGAGATCATCCCAGGGTCTGTCTGGACTAGTCATTGTCTCAATAATTGCCTCGTCTAAGGGAAAAACTAAGTCTAAAGAATCAGTATCGGCGAGGGAACCTTGAGCCCAAATAGGCTCGAGAACTAGATCTAACTCCTGTGGGAGAGTCATATTGGGATCGATGGAAGCTTGCTAAACTATAGAGTATGCAACCTCTACTGCGGACAAAGGCATGGCCATGCAATGGTGCCCTATCCCTTCCATCGTGGCTGATGGGGAAGGAAGGGTCCACATATTATCAAAGTAAGTCGTATGAAACAACAAGACTTGAAAAATTTCAACCCTAGGCTAGTCGGGGACAACCGATATGAAGTTAACATCGCCGACAGGAGGCGAGTAATCGAAAGTACCCATCAAAGGTGGGCACAAACCAACCCCTATGTTAACAATATTGGTTTGAGGGTTATCAATCATTGGGACCATGGATGCCCCCAATGAAGCGTTGATATGGGATAAGGACGATTGATCAATGGACACGATCTGACCCTCGTGTGGAAACAACAAGACCTAGAAAACTGTAGCGACCACTGCATTCATCACATAGGTCCAAATCCTTCCTAACAATAGATTGTAGTCGAGAGACACATTGACCACTTCAACCTCGATGCACACGGTGTTCCCCCCTAACTGCACGGGGAAAGAGGGGATGATTCCATGTGGTCGGAATGAACGAACATAGAAAGTGATAAGAAGAGTAGGTGACAGAGACAAAATGGGTTGGCCAATGGCCTTCCAACACGCCAATGACATCACAGATGTCGAGGCGCCCTCATCAACCACCATGTGGAAAATGTTCCAAGTAAAAGTTTTCATGGTGTAAGCCACTACTATCTGAAACGCCACGTGGTAAGGGGGACGAAGTTTTAAGTCGGTTGTATCAAGCATGATCGTTCTTGGATTAGAAGTCTAAGTAGATCCTAAGGCAACTAACAAAGCCTTTCTCTGGGAAGGGTAGCTTTGGAGGACTTCTAAAGCAGACATTGCACAAGGGGTTTGAGACAAATCCTCCACCATAGAGTAGTTTTGGGTGGCCCTTATGTTTGGATTATGGGAATATTTCTTGAACACACCTTTTAGGATGCATGTCATTGTTTTGCCCAATGTTTTCTCAATATGGAGAGGAAGAGGTGGGTTTTCTGCTTCTTTACCCTTGTCAGAGGTGTTTCGCATTCCATAGTCGCATGTCCTAGTTTCTATATCAACGTTACCTTTCAACATATACACATTCTTGGACAAAGGACTACTCGAAGATGGAGGGGGTCCTTGAATACTCACGTCCGTGCTTGAAGAGGCTTGAGTTAAATTTTTCCCATGTGGAAATGGGTTTGTTAACATGATAGGCTGTTGTTGTGCCAATAACTTCTGGGCCTCCACAAGCCAAGGGCACAGGTGAGTCAGATGGTCTTCCGTGCAAAGGTTACTTGGATACTTTGACTTCTTCTTTTCTATGTTTCCCCTGCCAACATTATTGGTAGGTTTCTTATCCCCCTTACCCTTCTTTCGCTGTTTCTTCTTTCTGTCAGGCTACTGGGTGGCCTTTGGGTTTGTCGATTTCATGCTATGTACATCCGACGTTTGAGTAGGGGGAGAAGCTGAACCAATGGCTTGGCTGGCCGTTGTCTGCTGAATTGACAATTACTATAATTGATTCGACAATTGATCAAGGGGCTTCATTTGTGCTGAACCAACAATACCATTGGCATGTGGTCTAGATCTCTGTATGTGGTCCATATATCTATCTAGTCTTGTCAAGTATCGACCGCGGTGCATCTAGAAAACTTTGTAAAGTAAACTAGATTGAGAGTAAATCAATTCTAGTTGTTGAGCTCTCATTATCGCTTCTTCTTCTGAAAAGACCCCCGACGTTGCTATGTATTTAGATAACTGAGGTATTTGAATTTTTTTTAAGAAAACCATAGCCAATTTGCCAAAGGTAGAGTATCTTGAGTGGTCGAGCTTGATGTACCATTTCACAACACTCCTGATGAGAGTGCGTTGAAACAAACACAACTAGATGAAGTCGTCTCTCAATGAGTTGGACAAGCACCATAAATGGAAGGTAGTCACATGATCGCCTGGATAATCATTAGGATTAGCTTCAAACTTTGGAATGTCCGAAGGCAACTTGGTTAGCATAGGAGGCCAACACGGATCGTGACAGATGGGGTCATTTAATAACCTTGTCAAGTCTGGCAAGTGCAAAGTTGCTAGAAACAATAATTTGGGTTGTTGATTATAACCAAGGAAAAAGGAGCCTGGAGTTTGGTTGGCACCAGGTTGCCAGGAAAAGTTAGGTTGTTGGCTAGGGTTCTGGTAATAACCATGGCCGTGACCAACGTACGGGTTTTTCCCTTATTGAGACGTCATCGACTGACTCTCATAATAGGACGTAGAAGGTTGGGTTTGCGTTGCATTCTAAGGATTTTGGGAAGGGTTTCCCCCTGTCGATCCGACGGGCATAGGTCCTGAGCCTTGCCTGGGGTTCCATTGGCTATGGAAGGGGTTTCCCCCGGTCGACATCCTTGATGAGGGAACTGATCCCTGCCACAGATTCCAAGGTCCTTGTGAGGAAGGAATTCCTGAGTTTTCCCCTTGTGTAGGAATAGTACCCTACATAGGATTTTGTTGTCCATAACCGGGGTTGCCCCCAACTGAGATGACAACTAACGAGAATGCGTTGTTACCAAACACGCCGAACAAAGAGAACTGTGTTGAACCTACTGGCATGCTATAAGAAGGAAGTCCTTGACTACCTACTCCAAACAAACTATAGTTTCCGTTCAACCTGGTGAAGTGCTGGTGAGCATCGTCGAGCGAAGGGTACGAGGGAGGTATATGATCCCCTCCATAAGGGAAAGCGTTATAGGAAGATGAAGTGCCCCCCATGGATCCTTGCAGAGGAGCTTTCAAGCTCCCTGCCTCCAGACCTAAAGTTTGTAGAGTGGAGTAGGAAAGGACAGAGTTCGTATTGAAGCAAGGCATCCCATATGAGAACAAAGGGCTTGTCGCACTCTGGGTGAAAGGAGCAGTGATCGTTGCCATAGACAAAATCAGACCATTTCCGGAGGTAGAGGCAGCCGAGACCATAGTGGTTTGTACTGGCGATGGTTGGTTAGGCTGCAGAAAACCCCCTGTAGTGATAGCCGTAGAGGGAGTATGAGGATTCCCTAAAGAAGCAACAACATTTGTCTCCATCTCTGCTTATGACACTACCTAATGCTTGTAAGGAAGAACCTGTACGATGATGGGCGCCGATAGATCGGTGATCGGAGGGTTATACGGACCAAGAGCTTCCTCTCCAAGGTCAGAAATGGTTGGTTCCTCCGGAATCAAATTTTCTCCTCTCGGAGATGGGTTGGGCACAGTTTCTTGTGGCCCGATCACCTCAAAAGACCCTTGTTGGTCTAGTATTCGCCTTAGCGATGGCGGGGCTGGCTCCAAATCAACCGGTGGCAAGCCAAGAAGCCTTAGTGACCGGTGGAGCTCTTGATCCTCCACTATGTGAGAAGATCATTGACACAGAAGGGATTTTCTATTAATGTTAAAGACCATCACACACTAGAAAAATCTCCTATGAGATAAGACAAGCAAATCACTAGCTAGTTGGAAGAACAGTTACACCAACCAACACTAGAGAAACTTATCGGTGCAAGTGAAACTCAAATATGAAATCACCCTCTGGGTATACTCTGCAAAGAATGCCCCGATGTCTGCCCTAGGTATCGCGGTATACTGCCGCTGTCACTAAGATAAAGGCAACTAGGTTGCCAGCGCACGAACAATCATCATGCGGGTATAGTCGACAGTCGGGTGGACCACAATGAGAAGGGTATCAAGACCGAAACCTATCAAGGGTATCAAAATAAAGTGTTCCAGAAGACAACTGAGGACCTCAAATGGATTCGAGACCCACAAAGATCTGTGAAAAATGCGATCAACGAAATCCCAAGAAAAGCCCTCTATATGCATCCCCCACTACGCTTGGTCCGGCTTTGGAGGGGTGATCTCTGCTACCTTTCCACACACGACCTCATGTTTAGCCCCTGTGTTAGAGGGGGGTCCCGAATAAATTTAACGGTTACTAGCCTTTCAAGCACTCCCTAGCATAGAATCTTATGTTTGTTTTTGTAGCCTTGAAGAGTTTCCTCTCCAATTGTAAATCAAGGCTCTAACCTAGACTAAATTGATGCACCCTACAAACACAAAGTCTAATAACTTTTAATTAAGCGTTAATTTTAGTGGCTGTCCTAAGTCAAAGGGAATGAAAGTGAAACCAATGATGTTCTTTGAGAGATGAAAGAGAAGAGCATAAGATGAAACTGGAAATAAACTACTTCTTCTTCACAAATAAAGATTTTCCAAATTAAACTCTTTCACCAAACTTTTCGTAACTATTTTTCTCAGATCTTTGAAAAGAAAAACCTAAAACAAGATTTTGCGTGACTATGAGCTACTTAATGTCCTAAGTATTCAAATAAAGAACTTAAGAAAACTTTCTTTTTCCTTGATAAAACAAAGAAACTAACCTAAACTACTTTTTACCAAACAAAGAAACAAAAAACTTTTTTTATTTTATTTTATGCTTCAAAACAAGAAACTTGAAAATGAATTCTTTTCTTTTCTTCTAAAGCAAAAAAAGGGAAAAATGAAGACAAGACAAGACCCATAAATGACTTATGGCCCACTGCAGATCGCAGGGAGTCACTGACAATACCAAAAAGGCAGATCAGAACAGACTCACAAGCTCATCCAAAAACCCTAATAAAGAAAACACAAGAAATCTTTGATGAACAAAAGTTATACCGAGGTTAGACCTAGGCCACATACTACTATAATAGAGACTAGGACTAGGTCAAGAAAACCCCTGAGAAGTATGACTTCTGACAGGGAAGAGGATGACTACCTCTTATTCAAAAATGATTTTCTCAACACAGGCGTGCTACTGACACTTCAGTAGCTTGCATATGTACGTGGGCTATCTAAAGGCAGGGCGCATATGTACACGTGCATACCCACTACAGGTTGCGTACACCCCTGTAACTTTCAAAAAAAAGAAAACAACAATCAAGTTATCAAGGTAGGGAATACTGGTATGGAAGACTGGAATCCCTTAAATACTCAGACACTTACAAAAACTCAAAAAAGGAAATTAAACCAATCAAGAACACCCAAAAAAGAATATCCCCTATAAAACCCTAGAGGTTTCCCTAGTACGGTCGCAAATTTTGATGTAGCGGGAAAACCCCCTATGGAATACATTAGGGTTCTGAAGTGCAGGTAGATCTAACCGTCTAAAGTCTCCTACTTTTAACAACAATCCTGACAGTACCCCACAATCATACATAAAAAACAAGGTATAGGGACCTGGTAAGCTTACCTTAAACTCCGCATCCGGTGTCGATCCCTTTGTGCTTAGTTGTTTCTCGACTATAGATCTCCTCCCAAGGCCGACCTACATTCACCAAAAGACAAACAAGAAACTACAAGCATGCATTCTCTATATGGATTAGTGGGTTAGATATCATAACAAAAACACAAATAAATCATGAAGATTGAAGACATCATTTGGTGGGACCGAAAAAGTATTTCTTTATATTAATCTCACAATGTCGCTTACAATATGAGACCAACAACTACTCCTCGAAGTCAGTCCTGGGCTCTTCTTCACCATGCACCAACCACTTCCACGTATTCTCCTGCTCTTTAGTTCTCTCCAAGGAAATCGCAAGGGTTTGCAATGGAAGAAAAAGGAATTCTGGCTCAAACTCACAATGTGGTTGCAAAATAATGGGGCAAAGGGGGGATATTGAAATGGGTAGAGTTTCTTTTCTCTCATGCTTCCTCCCTGGAATGGGACCCCGACACCTTTTTTTATAGGCCAAAAAGATAGTTTTTCAGTTGGGTGACCGGCTATGGGCGGTCAAATGGTTAGGTAACTGCCCGAAAACCCATATCCCTTTGCAATTTTTTTTTCATGCTTTTTGTGAGTATACATGGGCCGTAATGGTGCAACAAGCATTGTATGTGGGCAATAGTGGTGCAGGGCACGTACATATTCAAAAATATGGTTTTTAGAAGAGCTGTTCAAATGATGGCTTGGCAAAGATAACGAGTAAGATGGCCTGATGCTAGGTATGCATGTCTGGTGCAATTTTAGGGTTATAACACTCGACTTTAAGGGGATCAAATATGATCCTAAACCTGGATACAATGAATCCAAGTAAATGATCGGAGTCCATGACAAAAATGCATTTGTGTGGATTTAAGCGAATGTTGTAATATCGACAACGTATGAAGATTTGACATGGATGATCTACGTGATCAGACCTCTTAGAAGACAAAGCAAGGAGATCATCGAGGTAAGGCTATATGATATGTTTAATGTCATGGAAGGCATAATAAATGTCCCGCTGGAATGTTGCACCAATGTTTTTAAGACCAAATGGTAACTTTCGATATGACAAAGTTTCCCATGGGTAGATAAAGGCAGTTTTGTGTTGGTCCTCCGAAGTAATTTCGATTTGATTATAGTTGGAGAAGCCATCCATAAATGAGAAAACTTCACATTCGGCACAATCCTTGATGATTTGATTGATGAAGGGGGTAGGGAAATTATCTTTAGGACATGTCTTGTTGAGGTCCCTATAATCAACGCATACTCGGATGGTGCCCAACTTTTTATTAACTGGTACGATGTTGGATGCCCATTCAGCTAGGGGCATGGGATAAATAAAAATAACATTCAATAATTTTTGAACTTTTGCTTTAATTGTTGCAGCTTTCCTTGGATGAACTGGGTGGAGCCGTTGTCAAACTGGATGGGCTTCGAGGTAAGTTTTAATTTCATGGACAACAATTTGTGGGTCGATTCCCGACATCTCTTCATAGGACCAGGAGAATATGTCACAAAATTATTTGAATAGGTAAGTATAAGCTTCAATTTCTTCAGAGTAACAATCTCTGCATATTTGGATTTTTTCCACGATCCCATGTTTAACTGAAATATTGATTGAAATGGTTTGGAAATATTGCCCAAATTACCTTAAGAAAAAATAGGATATGATGTGGAAGGTAAAAGGGATGGATCTTGAATATCAGTCAAAATGAGGGTTTGTATTTGGGTTTCTTTCTTCTCTCCAAAGGGTAGGAAGGAGGATCAATGATGAGAACCCTCCCAATATTTATCTTGCAAAGTCATGACTTCCATAATGACTTTGTCTGAAGGAAGGATGACGCTGATAAAGTCATGGGATGTTGAATTATGGGTAGCTCAATAGGGAGAGGAAAACTGATCTAGCTCCTTGTGCAGTAGGAGACTAGAATGAGAATCAGTAGATTCTCCCGTGGATTGTATTACTGAATATGCCAATTCCATAGGTGATAGAGGCACGATGTCTCCATAAGATTCTATATTGAATGGGTGGGGGATTACTTAGGGGTCATTGTAACTGAGGGGTGTACCGGTAACCACAGAGATCATATTTATGGAGATTGTTGGGGTGATTTTGGGTGGGGTAAGGGGAAAAGTTCCCATTAAGGATGGGTAAAGGCCTACCCCTATGCTTTTAAATCCCAAAGAAGAATCTCCTATAAAAGGGACATTTGCATTAGGATTGATTCTCACATATGGTGTACAAAAGTCTAGTTGGTCTATAGTGACAATCTTCCCTTAGTGGGGGAATTTAACAAGTCAAAAGACACTAGACGCAATGAACTTCATGGTGTAAAACCAGGTGCGACCTAAAAGAAAATTATAGTTGAGTGTGGCATTCATCACCTCGACTTCTACCGAAACAGTTTTTCCCGCAAGTTCAACGGGTAATGAGTGGAGAATTCCATGGGGTTTGAAAAAATGTTCGACAAAAGATTTAAGGATGGTTTTTGATGTGGTAGGTTGGGGAGAACCAAGAGCTTTCCAACATGTTAAGGACTTGATGCATGTTGCAACACCTTCATCAAGCACTATTCAAAACACATTTTTATTGAGAGATCAGACAGTGATTTGTAATGCTAATTGTTGCGATAGGCAGGATTCATTGTAATTCGTGTCGAAGGAAATAACATTGGATTTTGCAGGGTTAATTTAACCAATGGATGATAATAAGACTTTACGTTGAGTAGGGAAGAACTATAGTACTTTGAGTGCTGACATGGAACAAGAGGCTTGGGAAATATCTTCTACTATACTATAGTGTTGGGCTGCCCGAGTGTTGGAAATATGCATAGTGCAATGAAGTACTCCCTTTGGAGGGCTATTACACATGAAATTTGCACACCTAGGTACTTCTCCCTAAGTGTTGTAAAATGTCATATAAGTGTCTCATACACTTTGACACCAGGATCTCATGGATGGTTGAAATATTTCCTCCTTAAAATCCTTGAGAGATATTTCCTCCCCAAAATCCTTAAGAGATATTTTCTCCCTAAATATCTTAGAGATCCCTTTCTTAGTGGATCTGATGAGAGATCCTCTCCATGGTGGTTAAGCCTCAAAATCCTATATAATGAGGGATTTCCATGGAGGAAGGGGAGATGGAAAGAATTGTGAAGCATCTAACTTATGATCTCATGAGGAAGATGTCCTTTGGAGCATCAACATTCTGTGTGTGGACTGTTTAAGCAAGGGTTTGGACAAGGAGAGCTTGGTGAAACTGTTGCACTACATCCATGGCTGTAAGTAACACTTTGTTCTCATCAATATAATCAATGCTTGGTCTGTTTCTTTCAAACTTGTACTTATTCCATATAAGTTTTTCTACAGTAGATGGATTTATGTTTTAGATAATCTCAATAGAGTAGGAAGTTGTTTGTACTTTTGTTTGTCTTCCAGGATCTACCAAGGAGCTCAAGATCGAAGCACATCCTGGACCTTGCAGGGAAAAACAACGTTCATAAGGTACATGCTTTCCTCCTTCTCTTTTGTTAATCATCTTGATTAGATCTAAAAGGAAGTAAGCGTCCATGTTAAGCACCTTCTGTCTTAGAGTTAAGAGTCTAGCTCTAAAGAGGAAATCTACCTATCCGCAGGGAGATTTTCCTACAACAAGGGTGTATGGTAGGTTCGATAGTTGGCTTCTATAGTGTGAGAGGCCCACTAGGTGGGGTGGTTGAGGGGGGATCCTTGGGTAAAGAAGCACCTTCGGGAGAATCGTAATTGGAGACATCTCAAGCTATAGGTGGAAAAGAGACTTTGTGAACCAATCAACCAATAATTGATTTGGGATTGCGGCTTTGATTAATCGTCACTGACGCCTCCACTCATGAATGTGATATGAAATATGTGTGGAAGTTTATTGGTGTAATAATATTAAGAGATTAGTATCGGTCTCATAGCAGATAGGTAATTCAAAGTGTGTCAAAAATGATATGGCAATGGAATTAAATTCATCAAAGGAGTTACACAATAGTTATATATACCATTTAATTGTTGATCATGTAAGGGTTTGTTGGAAAATTCATAATCGAATAGAGTCATCCATCAAGGAGTTTGAAGAACACCATAGATGGAAAGTCAACACATGATTATTCAGATCTTCTCTAGTTTTTTCATTGAATTTCAAAATATCAGATGGAAGTTTGGCAGGAACGGGGGACCAAAAAGGGGAATGGAATATGGGGTCATTAGTCAACCATAAAAGATCTAGAAAATCTAAAGTTGCCAAGAATGAGAGTTGTTTGTTGATGTGTGGAGGTTGGTGATATGGTCCTCCTCCATGAGGCAATTTTTCTAGAGGTCCTACTCCATAGGGTGGTCCCCCATGGGATCCTCTGCCATAGGGTGGTCCTCTAGGAGGTCCACCACCATAGGGTGGCCCCTCAGGGTGTCCTCCATAGGGTGGTCATCTAGAAGGTCCTTTGCCATAGGGTGGTCCCCTATGGGTTCCTCCTCCATGGGGGGTCCTCCTTCATGGGGTGTCCTCCTCCATAGGGTGGTATGCCTCTACCATGGGGTGGTCTACCACCATAGGGTGGCCCTCCTCTTGGTTGAGTGGAAATTGTAGGATTGTAGGATTGATGGATTAATGATGTTGGTTCCATACAATATTTGTTATTCTTGGGTAAGGGTGGCCAAATAGTGGGCCGATGGTAGAAGGAATAGTTTGGCCCCACGTTGGTTGTTTTCTGGTAGCTGGGGGTTGCCCCCTAGTTGATTTTTGCCCCCAGAGCGAGTATGTCGCTGTGGCTAGCCAAGGAACGATTGCCCCCAATGAAATAAAGGTCGGATATGGATGGGAGGGTATGCCCCCATTGAAAATGATCCAAAAGTCGATGGATGCCCCTTGGATGGATGTGGACAAGATATTGTCCCTAAGTATAGGGGTTATCCCCCAGTGAAAGGTTGGCTTGTAGATGTTTGTTGTCATAATCCCATTACTTGACTTCCATGTGGAGGCAATCCACCCGTCAAAGGTTTTTTTTCGAAAAGGTTGGGATCACCTCCTAATAACAATGGGGTAAATAAAGGTTCCCCCCCAGAGGGGGGTGTAGAAGGTTGGATTCTTGAAGACGATGGTAAGATGGTTGGGAAAACTTGTGATACATATGTCAATGTTGATGTTTGGGTTGGGACGATGTTTAGTTGAGCTTGTTTTAATGTAGAGTGGATGGGGGAGAGACGAGGGAAAGAAGTTTGAAACATATGGAAGATACCAAATGTGGGGGGATGGGGAGTGTGCGAAGAGGCACATGAAGGATCTCAATGCAAGAGTTTCAAATCTGAGTCAATATTTGTATCTAACTGATTGAAAATGTTGTGGACAAAGGGTTGTTTGGGAGTCTGGATAGGGTTAGACAAACCAGAAATCCATGGTGGCATGGTGAATCCTTCTTACTGGTGGAGTTGTTGGGATTCCATGTTCATGACATCTTTGCAAGGTACACATGGTAGATGAGGGTAATCGGTATCAATTTCAGGTTCTCCAAAATATTTTACCCATGTGAGGATGGGACCAAAAGGGTTTGTCAAGGGTGGATTGACAGGAGGGACAGAGCCATCTTGAAAAGTGGTTCTTTCTGGGTGGTTGATCAAAGGGGTAACAATACTTCCAGATTCAGAGTGGTTTTCCTCATGGAGCTCCTCTCTAGGATGGTCTTCAGGTGAGTTGGGAGGTAATGGTTTGTAATGTAGAGGAGGAAAACCTTACATCCTCTGATACCTACGCAGGTCTTGGTTGGCCAAGATTGAATTATGACAATGACACTCTGAAGGCCAACTAAAGAAAATAAACATCACGCGCTAAGAAATCTAGGAATCAAGCAAACAAACCAAATCTTCTGACAATGAGCTCACTAGTTGGTGATGAAATCCAACATTGCGGGAATATGTGAGAAGGTGTTGGGGTGAGTTGGTGGATCAGTTACATTGATGCCCTACTTAACAGACTTACACCTTGGTGCAAGCTCCCCAACGATCTATCCACAAGTTTCCCTCTAAGGAGCTCGAGTGAGTTTGACCAACATTTGATCTAGGTACAACGAAGATGCCCCTTCGTTGTCACCTTGTGTAAAAACCCTAAAGATTATGGAAACTAAGGTCAACAACCCGCAGTCAGCCTCCGGGTGAGTACAATTGATAGTTGGGACCGACAATATGGGAAAGATATCAAGTCTGAAATTACTCAAGAGGATTGGGAACAAGAGGACCGAAAAAATATCTAGGGGACACTGAACATATTCATGATTCACAAAGTTACGAGACCAAATGAAAGCAACCGATTCTCAAGAAGAATCGCCAATATAGTATCGTTCCTCTACATTTTGTTAAGCCTTGGAGGGGTAATCTCCATTTCCCAACTACACACGACCTCGTGTGTAGCCCCTGTGTGAGAGGGGGTTCTTGGATATGCCTCTACACAAGTTGGATTTAAGCACTCTTTAGTTTTCTATGGTTTGTTTTTGTGGTCTTGGACAATTTACTCACTTGCCTTAGTCCAAAGACCCTAAACCTGAACTATTTTGATGTTCTTAGAAAATAAAAGTCTAGTAAATTTTATTAACGCGTGTTCATTTTTAAAGATTTTTTTTACTCAAAGGGTTGCGCGGAAGTGAAACTCATGAGGTGAAAGGACTCCACTCCAAATAGGTGCAAAGGAATGAAATTTCAACAATTTTCTTTTCAATGAATCCTATTTATGGGAGGGAGAAGAGTGCTTTTCTTTTTTCTTCTTATGTAAGAGAACACCGTAATGCATACCGATTCAGTTTTATTCTTGCAAATGAGACAAAAGGGATTTTTTTTAACCAAACTTATTGGATGATTTTCAAAATTCCTAACCAAGCACAAATTGTTTCAACCATATTCTAAAGCACTCTAAATGCAATGTTTTTTTTTTCAAACTATATGAAAATTGAAACAAAAATTCTTCTTCAACTTTCACTTTCAATCAACAATGTTCTGTAATGAATGCAAAAGTCGGAAGAAAAAACCAAACATGCAAACTCAAAGAACACAACAATTTTTAAGTCTAGATATTAGTTTGAAGGGTTCTCCAAATAATTCGGGAAACGACAAGCATTCAAACTAATGAAAAAGAGACTCGCACAATAAAATGACATATTTTGCGAAAAAATCTTCTCAAACAGTTGTGAATAACCTTCTACTTCATTGAAGGAATTAGACTAGATGATTCTAGTTGTACCCATCAATCACATGAGATGGCAAAAAGGAGAAGAGAAATTTCATAAATTTTAAAAGAATTTGAACTAAAATCAGTGAGACAGGCTTAAGATAGGTCTGGAGTGTTGAAGGAGACTAGTGGAAATGGACCAGGATAATTTTTTTGCAAGATAACTCTCCAAAAAATGGTTTCAAAGGGATGGTCGCTCCCTAGAAAGGGAGACAGAGCGAATTGGTCGCTCCCCAGTGATAGGAACATGGCGACCAAAAGGTATGGTTGCTCCTGGTTAGGCTAAGAGTAGGGGTGGTAGCCACCCCAAGGAAGGAAACATTTGACCAAGGGGTCTTGGGTCGCTCTGTGTACACTAAGATGGTGCCATCTAAACAAATAAAAGGAAAAAAGTTAGATTTGGATGAGATCCGTCAAATCCAAGGTAGAGGTTTCTCCGACTAAACTCAGGAAAGAGTACAACAAAGGATGGAAATCATATCATGACACTTAAGTGGATGAAGATCTTAGAAAGAGAACACATAAAGAAAGAAGAAAATTACATAAAGGGCATTCCCCATTATGGTCGCCAATTTGTTGTAGGGATTTTGAGCCCTGCATGAGATGAGCTCCCTTAGGTTCTTTGTATACCTAAGACATAGATAGAGATGTAATCCACGAGAGTTTGAAGATCTGATCTATATGCAAGACTAAACTCAGGAAAGAGTACAACAAAGGATGGAAATCATATCAGGACAC
>CBVK0101603791.1:0-12020 GCA_900067695.1 Picea abies
TATTACTAGGCCTTATTAATATCAACCTTTATTACATGGAAAATATATTACTCTACCTACGTGAGGGGTTACGAAGGTTAGGTCCCTAACATTAACCCATTAAAATTCAACATAAAATTTCACGGGACTTCTTTCTAGGCTTCTCCCCATTGGTCTTCACCTTCATTTCACAAAAAATTCTATTGGGAATTACCATTAAGACACACCTCCTACCCACAAATATCCTTGAAAACTTAGCAATATGATTTTGATATTTTAAGCTCATTGGAAAGACAAGCCATCAAAATACATCACACTTTGGTTAACATTGGGGTGTAAATTTTTATATTGTTTAATATTACCCTCACCATCAAAGTCATCCATCGTCATAATTTACTTGCTAAATTTACCATGGAATTCTGATGGCCCATTGGAATCCCTCATTAGAGTTAACCCTTCCTCATGTTCCGGCCATGGAATTCCGACAGAGTATTATTATTTTAATATTAATTTATGCCAGTGGAGTAGAATGTTATCAGAGTATTGGAATGTGCCCATTAGAATGGACCCATTCTGATAGCACATCAGAGTGATAGCTCATTGGATTGGGTTAGCTCATAGACATTCACCACTACGACCATTAATTAATTAATTAATTAATTTTGTTTTTATTAAGTTTTATTTTCACGTCGGTTGGGGGTAATGTTATTATTTTTTATTTTCATGTAGGTTATTTTAGTTAATTTTTATTATTTTCTTATTTCATTTCCTTTTTATTTTTATTTTCCTATTTTTGCTACAGTAATTGATCATAATTACAACACAAGCCCTAGGTCCTATGCCTCCTATAGGTTCTTATACAAATCAGAAAATGGGGCTAAAGTTATATTAACCATTCAATATTGAATTAACTTATGCACGTGGTTTAGTGATTTTCAGGTTGAAGATCGATGGCCCAGATTCACCTACAAGAAGATTATGGGCTATTGAGCATTGAATTTCAAACCGATATATCTTGAGCTACATTTGTCATAATCGATCCCTGGATACCTCATTGGAAAGGTATCAAGGAGAAGAATACATTGGTAGAATATTTCAGGCCATAATAGTGACAGAGAACCCCAAAAATTACGAAAAATAGAAGGTCATGAATTTGGGGGGAAATTAATTGTGAAAACTTTAGATGACCATATATGGGGCTACATGCAACAAAATCATGCCCAAGATAGCTTGTTGAAAAGATAACATATAGTAGAACATGATGGAACAACAAGTATTGGTAGATTGAGGGTGGAAATTCTAAGAAAACATAGAAAATAGAAGAGGGCCGGATTTAATTGGAGAACCGATTATGTCATGTTTGAAAATAGTCATATATGAATCTACACAAGTCAAAATCGGACCTGTAAGAGCATGATGGAAAGTTGAGACAGAGGATAAGAATATCAAATGATCTTAATCACCAGGCTGACACCATAAACATTTTGAAGAACATAAGAAGACAAGAACAAGAAGAGTTAATTATATTCTAAATGAATATCATTTATGAATTGCCTTAGGGTGAGAATAAACACTTAGGAGTCTCTTTAGATTCTAATTATAACGATCACATGTTCATTTAAAAAAATGTAAAAGAAAATTGAATTGTAAAATGATAAAACAAAGGGAAAAAAATGAACAGTCACGAGAGCTGAAGAGTTTCTATTGTCTTATAAAAGAGAATTCGTTGGATGTAATAGATGACTTTTTCCCGTTGTATAAACTGATCATACTCTTATTTTTGAATATATGAAGAGAATAAGCCATTTTTGAAGTTGTAATTGTATCAAATGCGTTTGGGACTAATCCATAAATGTGTTTGTCATTTGAGTTTTTCTGAGTGTTGATCATATGAATTGTTTATGTGCTTAGTATTTAGAATGCTCATGTTGTTGTGATTTATAATGAGTACAAGGATGATGTTATAGGTCTCCTTTGTAACTAGTTGAGATGATATCTAAAATATTATTGTTTTAATATATTCTTGGTTGCCATGAACTATTTCTACTGTCAAAATATCACTTTAAATTGTTCTCATTTATTATTTTTTCTACTGCGGGATAGGTTAGAAGTAGTTAGGTTATATTAGTTTGCTTTCATTTTAGAGTAGGTTTAGAATTAATTAGAACTCTTTGGGGGACATTTCATTATCTTTACCCTTTTTCTTCTTTTAATTCTTAGTGGCAACTAGGCCCACATGCTGGTTGAAAATGCTACACCAAATGAGAGTAGGTCTAATTGGGACCTACCATCATGCATTCTCCCTTACCTGCTTGACAAGCCATTTGGACCCATTAACACGAATCTTCATTCCACCAGATATCCAAGGTCTCATCCCGTTAAGTTTTACTTAGTCTCCCAGATGCTCGATTAGGTAGGGTTCTTACCCTTTTCCTTCGAGAGTTTATTAACCGGAGGAAGTTTGAGGGTGACCTTGTGATGACGTATTGTGGCAAGTGTCAACACATGAGCGGTGTGGGTCGATAAGGGGAGGCCACTAACGTGTGAGAAACTTGTACTCAACATGTGATATCATCCCTCAAATTTGAGGGATGAGGGTTATCAACCGTTGATTTCCAAAGTAAGATGAAGAGGGAGTCATCACCCTAGATATCTGGATGAAACGATATCCAGAGGAACCTCATAGTGGTTTACAATGGAAGCCCATATCCCTAGTTTTTGGTTGTGAAGGGTTCCTCTTCGAGGTTCTACATCGAGAGGATAATTAGACCACCAAACAACCAAAATATTGCTTATGAGGATTTTTTAAAGAGTATGGTCTCTCAGATTCCCAGTGGGTCAAGGTCCCAAGGAAGGGTTCTATGGGGATGAGCCCTTGTGCCTTGTAGTGATGTGTAGTTCCATATCAGTCCACGGGTCATGCCATGGTTGTTCCACATGTCACGAAAGACATCGTGCCACGTGTCTTGGATGGCCAAAGTTTAGAAATAGATTTCTGTTAGAGGCCTGGAGGACACGATGAAATCAAACTGCACATTCCATGCCACATTATCATCCATGTGTTGTGCCATGTCATCTTATCCGTATGCAACTTCCAAGTGAGATTCCATGTGTTCATGCCATGTCATCTTGGCGCTTGGTCCAACTATGAGGTGTCATGTCAGGTGGCATGACACGTTAGGTTTGCATGTCTTTGGTGCCAGATGGACATATAGCTCCGATGATGGTGGATGAGTGATCTATGGATTTCGCTAGGCCCGAGTGTCCGGTGGGGTAAGGTTCCTGATCATGTTAAGGTTCCAAGGACCAAACAACTAGTTAACCAAAAATTAGGAATTTTTTATTGGAGTCAATTGATGGGGATTCATAGGATATCAGTTCCCAATTGGGTATGGTTCCATCTCCAATTTCCTCCACTTGGTTTTTGAAGTATGCTCACAGGGTATTGGCAATTTCCTCCACTTGGTTTTTGAAGTATGCTCACAGGGTATTGGTCGAGACACCCCACATTGGAGGGTTACAGGTCGCGACATGTCAACGCCCGGGTAGTGCCACGTTGGATGGTGCAAGTGGCGAGGGTCCACAAGGATGTGAGGTGGATTTTGGTGGAAAATCCATGAAAACTTTAGGAGGCCATAAATTTTGATCTCGAGATCAGATTTGAGTATAGTTATATTTGTTGGAAATCTCTTGACGAGCATAACTGACTTATGAGATCACATTTGGATTTGTAAGTGTGGTTAAGGAAGGTAATTTAGAGGAAAGACACAATTGTTTTTTACATCCCATCATCCTAATGACTCTTAGGGGATTGGGTGTGTTACAATTTCCTTCTCTTTTATCATATGTATGGATACCAATTTCAAAAAAATGAAAAAACAATTCCAAGGTGTTCATAATTCACTCACATAATTGGGGTGAACATAGATGTAGTTTCATCTAGGAAGAATTTGTATATTCAACTTGACAAGTGGAATTGTACCTCTCTCAATAGGGAATTTTTTATTCACTTTGCATGGATTTGGTTATAGATTCCCAAGGATGATTGATTTCCATTGTTTCTTAGCTAGACCACACCAAAACCACCAGATTGACTCAATTAATGATTGCTTTAAAAAAGTTTTAATGTCAAAATATAGCATGCTCACCGGTATAAATGTGTTGACCTCCACATTGGATTTTCAAATTTGGTTGTATGGGAGAAGAGAGGAATTGTTTTGGGCGGTCTAAGTATCTCTTCACAAGTGATATTTTAGATTTTGTGTATTGGAATAATTCAGATTTTGATATATTGAGTTTCACCCAAGCAGGGGTAGGTGACGATGAGGGTGATTGGACATGACTATCATATGTGTACAAATGAATAAGAAACAAATGAAGTTATTGAATGGATCTTGATAAGAAACAAATGGAGTGTTTGGATGGATCCTCTATTGATTATTCATATATGTTTGAAAGAAACAATTATGTTTTAGCTTCATAATCACTAAAATAATTTGACATTCTCTTTCCTCCTCTTCAGGGGTATGATAGTTATTATTATTTTGTTGGTTATGACTTTTGAACCAAATGAAAAAAGTCCAAAGACGATAAAGATAAAATATGTTGTTTTTATTAGTGAAAAAAAAATCGTTCTTGGTGCTCATTTTTTAATGTAACTCCGTTAGATTAGCCATTAGATGAAGAATAATTGTATTGTTTAATGGAAAGTCTAGAGAAATACAATTCATTAGTGGTGTGAAGTTAAATTTCAATCGTGGAGTCCTTATAAATTTTGTTTTTAGAATTGGAAATAATATTAATATTGGACTTTAATGTCTTTCCAAATCAATGTCAATGGAATTTACGGGGTCCAATGCTATGATTGCAACAGTTGCACTAAAAAATGTTTAATGTTTGACTCACAACATTTGTTTCCATCTCATTTGGTGCAAGTCTTGCGTATTTGTAATATACCCACTATAATCCCAAGTTTAATTAATGCTTAATGTAGATATAATATGTGGCTATGACCAAGTGATGTAATATGTGAATTATATTCTAGAATGTTAATAAGAAAATGTGATGCCAGCTGCTAAGGGAACATGGACAGACATGGGGGTTGGATTAATCCACAAGAGAGGGGAGGGTCAAGAGAGGGGAGGGTCTAAGAGAATGGCCAAGAGGGGTCCAAGGGGAAATTACCCATGTATATTAATTCACCCATTTTCCTAAATTTTCTATTGGTATATGAACCTTCTAATTTATGATCAAGTGTTTCCAAATCCAATCATTGAATACATGTAAGAGGGTGGTGTTATAGCAAAAAATGCCACACCTATGAATTTGTGACATGGCCTTTCCCTTTTCCATATCTTGTTATGAAAAATCCCAAACTTTCCTCATCAAAGTTATCTAAAAAATTTGACATTTTTTGATATCCACTAGTTTCCTTTATGCAACACACAAACATCCACACCTTGTAAGCTTACAACCCACAAATGCCCTAAAAAATTATGAAAAATAAAATATTTCCACAATTTTGGGTGGGTTTTTTGGTTGGGCTCGTTTCCCAATGTCTCTGATCCCGTAATAAATGGATCTCAACCTCCCCAACCTCTTTGGGATGGTATAAAAACACTTTTGAGGGAAAATATGAGGACAAGTCTGATGGTGCAAGGTTATGTTGTTGAGATCTAGCAAGCTTCCCTAATCCTTTCATGCTCTGAGTAACATCCCCTGATTTCGAAACTCCTTTTCCATTATTCCTTCCTCCCCTATATATCCATAAGGTGTGTTCCTATCCTTATTGGTTTATCTAAGGAAGAGACTAGTTTCTAAGTTGATGCTCGAAGGACTTGTGGAGGAACCTGGGCAGTTGGCTCTGAAGCACTGCCGACAATTGAATTGAGTTGTAACAAACTTTCACATAATGATAATAATAGAAAAGTTATATTTCCTTAGGCTATCTTGTGTTCATTTCGTTGTTATATATTGTTATTGTTCATATATGCTTTGATTTATACAGTCGATATATGCTACTTGAACATATAACTACCTTGTTGCAACACTATCATGGTTTCCTATTGCAAGCTAGTTCTGGAAGAGACCAGGAGTGCTTCAAGAAGCGGGAACGAGATTGACATCAAATGAAGGGTTTAAGGTGAACATATTCTCCTTTATCTTTCCCTTATATATCCTAGAGGAAAGTAGTTATTTCTTGTTTGCATGCTTGTTTGTGAGGGTAGATTTCAGTCTTCTTAATTTGGTCTTTCTTCGTTGTGAGTTGACCCAAAGTCACAAGGGAAAAATCCATTAATCACGTGGGTGTGAGAAGTCACATCCCATAGTTATTGGGCACGTGGGGGATGGGTACAATCAACTTGGGGATGTGTGTGAGTCAATAAAGGCAAGCCAAAGGGAGGAAATTCATATGGGTTGGGATACCAATTTTAGAAAATTAGTTTTTGTGCATGAGCAACAAGTATAGAAAAAGAAAGAGAGCTTGGAGTTGGAACATCCATGGAGGGAGAATTATAGAGCATGGTGGAGAATATTGGAGCATATTTGGAGCTGCAGATTGAAGAGCTAGATTGTCAAGCATGAAGAGTGAACTCTTGTGTGATTTGCACTATAATAGCAAGTGTTGTTGTTGTTTGTTGGTAGTTTTTCCTAGTAGTTAGTTCCCTTGAGTTCCCAATAGAGATATTCTTGGTTACCCATACCAAAGAGACCCTAATAAATGAATGGGACACCCAAGGGACTGATATCAGTGAAGGTGTACATTCCTTGGGTTGGGAAGGTTGAGAGGAAGAGAGCCGGTGGAAAATCAGGATAGTTGTAGGATAATATCAGTGGGTTGTGGCATTTCTAAGATGCGAGTGGACAGTGAGAGACCGTCCTTTTTTGTGGATTACTAGCCTCATCTCAGGGGTGATTTATTGTTGATATTTGGAACATCAAGTCTATGGTTGGGTGGAACGTTTGTCCCAAGCAACTGGTTGCACAACTAGTTTGAAAGATAAGTGTTTTATCTGTTCTTTGTCTTGTATTTATGAGTAAATTGTTGTACATGAACTTTGTGTATTTGAGAAGAATTTATATGATGTTGTGTTGCATTTCATGTATAATTTATAATTCTATAGATGCATGTAATTAATAATAACAAAAAAATAGTGAAATCTGTGTGTGTAGTTTGTAGCTGGAAGCTACAAGAAATTAATCAAATAGCAAAAATTTCATTTTTATGAGTATTCTACACTATAAAGTTCCTCATTTGGGCTGGGGATGTTACATTATGGTATCAAAGTGTGAGGTTCAAAAACCAAGATTGTATGGGCCAATATGATTGCGAATTGAGTAATTCATTGTTGTAGACTTTGGTCTGTGCGAATTTGGGGAAAAACATAGAAGTTGGAGCGAGATCCCCAAATTCATGGGTAAATTTTCAGTTTAAATTCCTCATGACAATTGAAGACATGATATGGGGTGTGAATATGTAGGTTGCAAAAATGAATTTGACTTATAATGGTCAAATTTCATTTTTTAATGGTCTCTATGGAGTTGCAGGAAGTTTGGGGAATCGACAACTGAGATTGCATTTGATCTCGTGATCAAAAACCCAAATTCATTTTGATAAATTTAAAAAAATCCATAAAGTTTTGACCATTTGGAAGGTTGAACGAACCAACGACCATGATTCATTTTTTTGCATTTGGAAAATGAATTAGATTGACGGTCTAGATTGGTTTTTGGAGGTTGGAAGAAGGGAGTCGATCAACGATCAATATCATCTTGGCTTGAAGATTGATGACTTAGATTCACCTGGAATTTGATAAAAAATAACTAAGTGTTGAGGTTCACTAACATTATTCATCTATGATTGATGGTTAGATCAACAAGTTTGGAGAAGTGTTGGAATTGACCAACTAAAATCGTTGATGGTCGATGGGCCGATGGTTGAGCGTTGATTGAATTCAACGAAGTGTTTTCAATCACCAACAAAATCATCGATGGTTTATGGGATGATTGTCGGGTGTCAACTGATTCAGTGAAGTGTTTTGAATCGTGTAAGAGAAATTTTCAATGGCTGGTGGGATGATGGTTGTGTGTCAGTTGATTCGGTGAGGTGTTCACATAATCCAAGAGAAACGACTGATGGCCAACAAAGGAAAGAGGGTGATGACGTATCATTTCCATTTCAACATCCATGTGTCATGCCACATAAACATACACATGCCATTTCATGTCATCCAATTTGACACCTAAGGATGATGTGTCATGCCACATTAGCATCCATGTGTCATGCCATGTCATAATTTTCCACATCATCCTAGAAGTGATTGATGGTCGATGGTCGGGTTGATTGAAGTGGATAAGTGTTTTCATCAGCCAACAAGAATGGCCAATGGTCGATGGTCATGTGTTAACTGGATTAGTGAGGATTTTTCATTCGCCAATGAAAATGGCCAATGATCGATGATCGATGGTTGGGTCGGTTGGTTTAGCATTGTGTTGCAAATCAATTGCCAAGGGAATAGGCCGATGGCCGATGATCGGGTTGACAGGTTGGGAAAAGTGTTGTGCACATCCAAAGGAGAACGTTGATCACCAATGGATTATAGAGTTAGATCAATGAATGATATTTCACCTGATTTGAGATCAACAATGCATATTTAAAGGGCTCTTACTGTAGTAAAACAATCAATTTTATATGAAATTTTCCGAATTTTTCATATTTTTGAAGGTCATTAACTTGCAGGGAAATTTTGAGAGCCTAAACAATGTTTTTAGGAGTTCTAATTTTCAATACTGTAAGTGCCATAGGTGCCAAATGTAGTATTTGTGGCTTAAATAAAAAGAGCTCAAGGAGAGCTTTCCAACAAACTAATTTGTTTGCAAAACAAAGCTCGTATGAGAAAGTTACAACCAAAACAATAAGGGTAAAATTTCAGTGCCAGATTACTTCCATAGGGCATAAATCCTTTCTCAGAGGTTCATTTTTGGCACAAGAGTAGTCTATGGAAATCTTATGAACTATAGAAAATAAACATGGAGCCCAATTTATGATCTGGGTATGTAAAAATGTGCAGGAAGAAAAGAAGACACATGTAACATACAAAGTTAAATTGAGTAAAATAGTCAAAACGTCTCTGGACCATAACTTTCAGCTCAGAGCTTGGATGTGAGAAAATGGATAGTCACTGGAAAGGTCTTGAGGAGAAGAATAAACCCGCCCACCTAAAATTTTGATTTGGGCAACAAAATTTTCTAGAAATTAATAAAGAGTTTTTTGTAGTAGTAAATGAGTGGAAAATTCCATCATGTGGATGTTGTAACTTTTCGCTTAGAACTCAAATTGAGGCATGGGTATAGCCATTGGAAATATGTTTCAGAAAGGAATGAATCTAAGGAATTATATTTTTATTTGGTGCATTGTGTCTTTTATAAATTGGGATAAATAATAACATGTATTCTAATTGATGAAATGTTTTATGCTATGCATGTTTTAACAATAATTATTACATGCACATTTCTTTCAGAATTAGAGGTAAAAAAAATAAAATTTGGTTCTTAGATGAGGATTGGATTTATGGAATATGCTCAGGGATATTACAACCATGAGGAAGATATTAGAGGTATGCATTTCAACATGGGTAATGCTGAGAGAGAGTCCAATAGGAGAAGGGATAGGCATGGACCTGTAACTATGAGAAGCCTGCATAGGGAAGTGCAGAGCTATAGAGATGATAATGAAAGGATTATGAAGGCTCCAGAAGAGATACTTTAGAGCTTAAATATGTTTCATAAGCAAGTTAATAAATACTCAAACACCAAGTAGCGACTATTTCTAGACAAGTGACAACATCTAGATCCCAAAGCAAAATGTATGATCATGGAAATGATAGAAAGTAAAAAAGCATGAGCATGCATCATTATTATCTAAGTCTATCCATTAGAACAAATCATGCAAGTTCAGGGCCAGGGATCAATCGAAGTGTGTCTCATGTCAAGAGGCAAAGAAGAAGGTATGAGGCAGACATCTTGCAAGGTGAACTCAGGAAAATCAAGCCGCCAAATTTCAATGGTGAGCATAGGAAAACAGAAGAGGTCAAGGCCCGACTATCGGAAATGAAGAAACATTTCTAGCTGCATGATTACCCCTCCCAGGTAGAAGCTAGAATTGCAACTTACCACTTGCAAGGAAATGAAGTGATGTGGTGGGATCACCTCAAGAAAGCCAAGCACCTTGATGAGAAAAGGATCTCATGGAGGAAGTTCAAAGGATATTTCTAAGAGAAATATTTGTTCAAGTATTACTACAAAAGTAAGATGAAATGATTCTTTGAATTCAAGCTGGGATGTATGACAATGGATGAATATGAGAATAGTTTCTTTGAATTGGTGAAGTATGTTGACTTCATAAAGGATGAGAAAGTCAAAATCCAAAAGTTTCTAAGTGGGTTACCATATTTCTATAGTGACAAGATACAATATGATAACCTCAATACCTTGGAGGAAACCATAAGGAGAGAAAGACATCTTTATGAGCAAAGCAGATGAAGGCCATTTTCCCAAAAAGCTTGGAATTGTACGTTTTAAACCTGTGAAGTAAAGAAATGCATACTGATTATTATTAAGAAAAACATAAATTAATCAATGGCTCATACACATAGTACAAAAATATTTATGATGGAAACCCTTAGCAAAGAGAAAACTAGCCTTCCTTGGTGACACACCTCTCAACTATTCATTGTATTAATTTCACCATTCAAAAAACAATATATAGAAGTTAATTTAGGTATTTCATATCTACCAAAACCCTAATCCATTAATCCATTATTAATTTAGAAAACTGATTAAAATAGCGAAAAACGCTAAAATAAAAAAATTTGCCCAATCGTCAGACGCAATCGTCAAATCTGAGGCACCCCTCCACACACATGCAAAGAATATAACACTTTCCAAACATGAATGATAATATGAAGGCTAAAAATGATCAAAGGTAAAAAAAAACTCAACCACCCTTTTTCAAGAACAACACCCAAGCAAATCAACAAGGGTAGTCAACCCAAAATGAGCACAAGACTACAGATTCATTTGGGAAAAGGCCAAGGAAACAACCCGTGGAATGTTGGGGGTGTGAGAGAAATAATTTATGTAGGGGATTCCCTCATAAAGGAGAAAAAATGAGGAATTTTCACAACATCCAGGAGGTTGAAACAATGGAAGACATGGGAGGAAACATGCCAAGGATTTATGCAGCCTTGGATAACAAGCAAGTAGAATATTAATCTCTCGTGTTTGAAGTGGAAGGTAATATTGATAACTATCTCATAGCAATTTTAATTGATCCTGGAGCTAGCCATAGTTGCATAAAATCTAACATTGTTGAAATATTTCACTTGCAAATGAGTAAGCATAATAAATCTTAGTTAGTTCAATTAGTCATAGGGGCTAAGAGGAAGATCAATGAGCTTGTTAAAGATTGTCTGATAGACATGAATGGACTCAAAACAAAGGTATATGTAAATGCCATACCATATGGATTGGTTGGAAAAGCACCATGTTGTCCTAGAATGTTACAACCATACAATCACATGTATTGATGAAGAAGAGAAGCAAGGAAAGATTCAATAAATTCCAAGAGCTGTATTTGTTATAGATGTTTCAGCTATGCAGTTGAAAAAGAGTTTCAGGAAGGGATGTCATATTTTTTCATCCAATATGGAAGAGGAAGCCAAAGATAAAGAGGCAAGCATTGAAGACCATCTGGTCTTAAAGGACTTTGGAGATGTTTTTAGGGAAATCCTAGGATTTCCACCAAAAAAATACATTGATTTGGTTCCAAGAACTGCCCCAGTGTCCAATACCCCATGTGGAATGGGCACACCAGAGCTGGAAGAGTTACAGATGTATCTTGAATAATTGTTAAATAAGGGGTACATACACCCAAGTGTGTCACCTTGGGGAGCCCTAGTTCTTTTTGTGAAGAAGAAAGATGGAACCTTGAGGTTGTGTATTGATTTCAGACAACTAAATAAGGTCACCATAAAGAACAA
>CBVK0101603850.1:0-10070 GCA_900067695.1 Picea abies
GAAGGAAAACATAAGATAGAATGTTCACTAAACAAATATCCTCTCAATTTGATGAATGAACAAATACTTGAATATAAACAATAACTGATGGGAAAAATACAACAAATCCTCTGCTTCTTAGGGATCCATAAATCATTGTCAGTCTTTGAACCTCAAATATGAAATATATTCAAATAAGAAGAAGTATAAATAAAAGAGTTACAATCTGAAATCACAGCTCTCACAAGTCTCCAATAGCAATAATGCTTACAATCATAAAATTCCCCCAAGCTTACAAATGAACACACACAGGAAAACTGCCTGCTACAACTCTCTCTAGCCTCTCTTGGCTCATGAATCCACCTGCTCCAAGAGATATATCCCTCCTTAAATAGAAAATAACATCCAAATAACCTTAGGAGGTCAAATCCCATATCCTCCATTGGATTTCTAAACCTTGGAGATAGGCGACAACAATCAAAGAGACAAAAAATCCAACAAACTGCAAATTTTCAGGAATTTGTTGGAAGTCATTAATAAATTGTTTCCACCTCATTACATGATGCCTTTGATGGAGATAAATCTTAGGTGTAGGTGTCCCTTGACATCTAACTGATCCTTGAGAAGCCATTTGAATCCTCCTTGATAGGTTTCAACCTCCCAACAAGGCAAATACCAAAACCCGTGACCGCTACAGGAAATTAGGTAGCACCACTTTGTAGATTCGGTAGCGCTGCTTCTATGTCTAATATCTCTCAAACCATAACACATTTTGAAACACTGAGAGAGGTTTTTGTTATTTGGAATGTTATGAACAAAAAACTCCTCCATTGTTCAAAAATACCTTCTCAATTGTTCACAATACAAGTTTTAAGTTAGTGACTCAAAACTGGTAAAATAACTTTGCACAATTCGTTTTCTGCCAGAATTTAGGTAGCGCATGCCTGCATGTCTACGTGTGAATGGGTAACCAAATACATTAGTGATTTTGATGCTTGAACTTGGATATTGGGAATAACCCAATATAGTTTCAATTTCCCCCAAAATAAATAAAATATCCCATAACAATTGTATTCATTTGCCAAAATGAATATTGAAGGATTTATGCAACGCTGAGGCATAAACCAATCTTGTGCTAACCCATTCTATGTAAGACTTGCAGAGATGAGTACAATTCCTTGTGTGATACAATTGGAGGCTTAGTGTTGTAACATAAGGAAGAAAGATCTAGTGATGTATGCAAATCTTCTGTCCCATGCGGAGTAAGTGTTTTGAGGCTCTGTGCTTGTAACTATTTGACTAAAGACAATAAAGAAGAAGAGTTGGTGGATGTAGCCCCAGGAGAGGGGTGAACCACGTAAACATTGTGTTGTCTTTATTTGTTCTTGTCTTAAAGTGTTTATGTCTTCTTTTTCTAAGTGCTTTAGATGATTATATAGATCTTCTTATACTTGGTGCTAATGATAGGTAGAATGATAGATATGATATACATGAATATGATCAATGCTTGATCTACTAGATCTGACCTATTTACTTATGATAAGTGCTTAAATACATTAGATCAATGTTAATGATATGAATTTATGTATTATAAGAGAATTTTTTATTGACTGTATATTGAGGAACTAATGGTGCTAAGTAATTTATCAAGTAGTACAATCACAAATTTGTGTCCCAACTAAGGTTGCAGACACTTGAGTCCTGCAACCACCCCTACCTCTACCTTGAGTGAGACTTCATTTTCTTCGCAGGTTTTTTTGAAAGGGTTGGTAGTTAGGGTTTTGTTGTTGTGTTGTTGTATCATTGAACCCTGGTTCTACCATTGTGCCAACACCTTGGTTTGTCAGTTGGTTGATCTGTATGAGGATTAGTTTTCACTAATTGCTCCTAGAATACTTCATTGTCAATAGCCAAGTGTTTAAAATTATCCTGATTGGTCAAAAAGTTTATGATATGTTCATCTCCTTTTTCTTTGTAACTAGGGGAATTAGTAACAATGACAATATCGTACTCGCATGACACAGGATTGAATCCTGTTGGTTGCCTTATAACCCCTAGGGAGAAACACACAGCCCAAAAGCATGCCCTTCGAGTAAATCAGGGTGAGAATCGACCTTGATACCTCTTTTTACATATTTCCTTCCATTTACATGGCACTTGCCAATTTGATACCTCTTTTTACATATTTCCTTCCATTTACATGGCACTTGCCAATCGATCTACACCTATGTGGGAAATATATGTTCATCTCCTTCAAATACCTTTCAATTAGAAATATTATTGAGTACCGATGGTTTGTAGAGTAGCTCCATAGTGAACCAGGAGACTTCATAGTCTTCTAGAGGTGATAGCCTTGAGGCAGTGGTGGCCAAAGAATTTGCAAGAGCGTTGTTTTTTCTAGGGATATTTGTAATGTTGAAGGATTAAAAATGTTCTATTAGTTTGTGCACTTCATGTTGGTAATTCCTCAAGTGGGGAGAGTTGCAATGTATAGTGTTCCTTAATTGTCTAATGATGATTTCAGAATCTCCTAAAACCTTCAATTCTTTGATGTTTAAGTCTATGGATTTCTTTAGCCCTTGTACTAGAGCTTCATACTCGGTGGTGTTATTTGTCAATTCAAATTCTAGTCTATAGGATAGGAAAATTTGTTTACCCTTTGGGTCAATGAGGATGCACCCTGCCCTTGACCCTTGCAATTTAGATCCATCAAAGTATAAGGTCCACATTTGTGAGTGAAAAATGTCATCTTCCTTTTTCCTATCACTTTCATCCTTTCCTCTTATCTGTTTCATGGTTTCTAAAGCCTGTTCCTAACAGAAGAGGGTTTCCTCCATCGTCATTGGAAAATTTTCCATAAAACTTACTTTGGAGTTTTGAGTGAGAAGGACATTAGATAAGAGGGGGGAGAAATTTCTGAAATTGGAATCACAGGAATAATTGCCTAGCATGGTAAAGTCTATTGATGAGGATTCATTAAGTGTTTCCAGGTCGGTGACCATGTGTTTTAGTTATATTTCCCTATCAATTTTGATCATATTCATGTGTGCCTTTAATGGAAGCCAAAGGTGAGCCTAGTTTGTACTAAAGTATCTTTTTAACTTCTTAGACTAATCTCAACTCAGTAGCAGTCCATAAGTTTCTGGGATATCTACTACAATAATGTCAATTACCTGAAAAAATTTGGGGTGTGTCATTATCCTGATCATTACATATTTGAGCTCTCCCATAACCTTCACCTAGGTTCTGTCTAGTTGTATTACATGTTTATCGCTTTTAAGAGGGACTGCGTTTAATGTTTTGCAAATAGACAATGGCATAACATTGGAGGATGATAGTGAGTCAACCAAATAGTTATGGAGGTTTATGTTGAAGACTTCAAATTTCAAAAGGAACGATGGGACAAACGTTTTCCCTTATTATCTTCAAAGAAGGCATTCATAGTTGGTTTATTACTTAGATCTGTGGGGGTTAGATTTTCTCCTTGGTCAGTGCTTGTTGTAGGATTTTCTACTGAAGATTTTCTCCTTGGTCAGTGCTTGTTGTAGGATTTTCTACTGATTTCAATGTTTGTAACATAAATTATTTTTGCTGAGGGATTCTACACATGTCCATGATTGATATATTTTCCTTCAACGTTTTCAAGTCTTCTACTATGTTGTACTCTATCTTGGGCGATTATCATGTATGGATGTTTATAGGATTTATTCGGGGAACAAAAGGTGTTTTCGAGTGATCATTAGTTGTTTTTCCTCCTAAATTTTGGACATTTGTAAGATCATTTGAGATGGGTTGACACCTACTTTGTGTTTTCACAACCAAGACTTCCACGAGTGGTTCTTGAACCTCAAATAGGTCATCATAAGGCATTGGTAGGTCAGGGTCCCATATCAACATGGTTGTTTCTTCTAGTGGATCAAATTCTTCCTGATCAACAATATTCATAATTGAGCCACTTGATTATTCGGTGAGGGAAACTTCATCTAGAAACTGGTTGGCCATCAAATTCATGGCATGCAACCATTGTGGGAAGTATCTTTTAGAGTGTTTCTCTTGGTGATAAGTACAGAAAGATTCAGATGCTACATTTCCCAGATCGATGTTTAAGTTGGTTGGGGGAGGTTCAATTTCTTTGAATTGTGGATTTGTTTTAAAAAAGGGTTTATAGGGCCTATGGAATTAGTTTCCTTCCACTTCACTTCTCTTCATGTCAATGATTTCATTCGACAACTTCTTAACCATGCGCGTTAGGTATTTATTCTATGTCTCCACTTCCCTTTTTGGGACCTTGTTCTGTTTGTTTCCCTAGGGTCTAGTCAACATGAGTCCTCTCTTGGGAGGAGGTTGAAATTCCTTCTTAACTAATGAGACCTATCCTTGTTTACATCCTTTCATTTGGAACTCTATTCTTTTTTCTTCTTCAAATCTATCTTCTAAGGTTGTTTTGGCATCCCTCTTCACAAACATGGAAATATAAGTTGGGAGAGCATTATCATATACTTTGATTTGTAACTCCTGAGTGGGTTAATCTTCGGGTTGAAATTTGTTTAGGATATTGGTGAACCATTGATTAAAGTCTTTAACCTTCTCCTTTGAACTCATGGTGGTGGATAACAACTCAGACATTAAAGCTCCTATAGTGGTTTCTTCTACAAATGTATCTAGAAATACCTTTTGAAACTTCGTTCAACTAGTTATGGATCCTATGGGTAAGTTAAAATACCATGCAGAAGCCGAATTCTCAAAAGTGTAGGGTAAAATCCTACATACTACTTCTTCATCATCAGTCTAAGAGCTAGTATGAATTTTTTTATATGGTCTTTAGGAAATCCTGAGGTTTCAGGGTCAAATTTAGGGAGTAACTTTTTTGGATGTCAGGGAAGGTAATGTACTCATCGAGGGATGGCCAAATCATATATGGCTAACCAAGGTTGATTATTATGAGGTGGGTTTCCCCTTTCTTCATTATGATCATTGTTATCTTCCATGTCAACTGATCCTGAAACTAAGCCTTCTGATTTAAATCCTTCCTCATCTGAAAAATCATCGGGTTTGGAGTAGTTTCTAACTAGTCTTTCAGGGATTAGATTAAGAGGATGTTCAATTTCAATAAGGGTGAAATCTATCAGGTATTCTAATATGTGCACAAAAACCTATTCAGGGGTATCAACCACTGGTCTTCTTACTTGTTTTCTTCGAGGAATTAAAAGAGTTAAGGGAAGCGCTCTGATCTGTAAGGCATAAGCTCTTGTGATTCTTTTGAACGGGTTCAACTCTTCATGAGGGAGAGCGTAGGGTGTTTTAGGGAATAGATGTTCTTTCTCTTGCTAGGTGAGTTACTCATTTTAGGAGTACTCAAGCTAAGTGAAATATTATGTCAAAAATATTATTATCCATTCATTCTTCAGGCCCTCCTTCTAGTGCCAATTATGTTGAGGCATCCTAAATCCCTTTAACTCAACAGTAGGAACCAAACCCACCTCTGAGGACCAATTAGACTCTGCAGCATTTAATGGTGGAATGGCTCTCCAGATCTTGTGATCCAGTCAAATGATCAATGGGATTTACATAGTGATTGATAGGACGTCTTCTTTAAATCTCTTCCTTCAGTTCAAACATTCTTTTTTGGTATTTTCTCTTATAGGTGGGACTGATACAAGATAAATGCTAGTATAAATTAGCTAGGTAACAAAAGGGGAAGAACTTAACTATTGAAAAATCTTGAGTTTGGGATAACCCTTCTGGTCAAGCATGCAGAAAATGATTCTTACACCTACAACAAGACTAGTAGTAATAAATTAACCTCTTGGTGTTCCAATTATTGACTAAGATACTATTATCAAGAGAAAATATACATGCAATAAACGATGGAAAGAAAAATAATTTCCTTAACTCTAATCATCAATCACACATTAACACAACGATTTATTCTTCATAATTAAAGACAATAACTATGAAAATATTGAATCAGATAACTTATCAACAGATTCAGAGGCTCTTACTCGTTATAACATCCATTCATGAGATAAAATCAAAAATAATTCTTCTTCAGATCCAATCACACACTTTTGATGAAAAACACAAACTTGTCTCTGGTCCTAAACATGACATGAAAAACACAAACTTGTCTCTGGTCCTAAACATGACTTCTCAATTAAGTTAGCTCTGAAATAGTTCTTTACAAATCCAAAAATGAGGGTCTTTGCAACAACCATCAACCTTTTTCTATAGGTTGATCTCCTTATTTATAACATATTATTAACTAAAAATAACTACCAAAAGTGAAAGCTAAGTAAAAAATAACATCACCACATGGTGCTTTCATCACTCAGTCTTCTAAGAGTCATCAAATATTTCACTTGAGTGGATGAATATTCTCGTACTCTGACCATTTGACGAAGAAATCCTCGCATGTGTTGGCATACGAGAATCTGTGTTGTTCCATTGGGGTCGAAATAACCTCCCTTATCTCTAATGCTCATGCCAGATACTTGACTATTCTATCACTTAACTGTTGCAACATGGTCTGAGCCTTGATCGGGTGTTCCATGAACTACTACACTTGACTTGGCGCCATGTTTGCCACCTTTTATATCTCTATAACCCATAATGATTCTTGTTTGGCATGTAATTCAACTATGTCATGCAAGTCAACAAAGTCATCGAGTGTGTCGAATTCTGAAAAGTCGATGTCTCTCATCGCCCAGTTGATCTTGGTCCAACTCTTTTTTCTCTTAGCCCATTTCTCTTGGATTTATTGATGAGTTTCTTGGTCCATCTTCACCTAGTATTCGTCTGAATTCTTTATGCAGTCGATGATGCTTTCCCTTAGTACCCGGATTTTGTTCTCTTTGGCATATCATCCCTGTTGAACCGTGTTGATGTAGTCGATCCTTTCCAATGCTTGGTTTTCTTTATCATGCCACCTTTCCATATATTTTCACATCTCCAATGCCATGAGGGTGTCTTATTGGAACTCAACTATCCTTGTAGTGAAAATATGTTGTTCATTCATAAATTTACTGTAGGCCTTTTGGAATTCTCTTCTCAGGAACACCATGGCCTGTGTGGAGTCTTGATAATATTTAGCCAAATGGCATAGATGTTCTAACTCCTTCAACACAACATCCATATCCTCTTCATCACTTTTCATTTTATCCAAGGTGGAATTTGTGATATCCATCCTTGCACCGATAATCTCAAATGTCTTGGCATGCTCCATGCAAATAAATTTTTATTCTGTGTTTATGAGAATGGAGCGATCCAGAGTAAGCCTCCTCTTCTTAGTTGTTATCTTCATGATGGATTTCCTCTTCTGGTGATAGGATATGGCTTGTATATCAACAACCTCATCCACAGTTTTGGGGATTTGCTAATCTCCCCAAGTAAGGATGTTTCCCAGCTCTTGACAGTGTAAATATGTTCAAGACTGGGTTCTTGACCCTCTTTTGTGTGTTCTGAAGGTCCAACCTCTGGTTTTTACTCATCGGGAGGTAGATTACCGACTGAAATTGAATATCAGGGGTAGGCTCGATACTTACCTGATAATTGACTGTTGTGTTGTCGATTTTCTACTATGGAACTTCTTCTTTTTGTTCACCCAACTCTGGCTTGTCCTTTGGACTATCCACTTGGGTTTCTATCACATTGAGTAGCTCAGTGTCTAAGACACTTTCAACCTACTGGTCATTCTATGGAAGGCCTTGAATTTGAGAGTCAGGAGATGGGGAAGATGAATTCTCGAGCTCCTTTTCCTTTGTGATCTGCATTGGAGTCACCAAGGACACCTCTAAACTCTCCTCATCATCATATATTTTTATCAAGTCGTGGAGGGGGTTTGGTGCACTTGCTCTCCCCGATGTTCCTTTTATCTCTAGTTGAGATAAAACATCCCATGGTGATCCGGCCTGTGGCATTGTAACTTCACGATTATCTAACTTGAGGATTTCTTCAATTTGTATTAATTATGGGCCACTTGGACCTACCCGACTTTCAAATGGGTTGTCAGTATGAACCGTTTCCATTTCTACGAGGTTCAAGTCATCCTGCAGCTAATTGATCACTCTATGTTCTTGTTCTATTAGGATAAATCCCCTTTCTTGTGCCTCTGGTGTCATCAGGAATCCCATGTTCTGCACCAGAGCCTACAAGGAAACCTCTGTTGCCTCTGTCACTCTAATTTATTCTATGTCTATGAGGACCTCTTGAGCCAACTGTTCTCTTGTCGTCTCTTGTTCATCCAGGATCATGACCTTGAACCTGGTAATTTTTGGGTTGGCCATCCTTTGTACCACTTCATCCCAATGCTGGGAATTTTCTATGAAGACTTCATCTTCAAATTTGTCATGGGAATATGACCAGTGGGATGACACTTGTGAAGCATGTTGCAAGAGCAGACTCTTTGGATCATGCTTGTGAAATCATCCTGTCGGGAATCTAAACTTGAGTTGGCTCAACCCTTCCTATTTTTCTTGAGTGGTAACCTTTACCAGGTATAAACCTACATGGAAACCATAGGGTATGAATGCTCGTTTCTTGTCCTTGACCAAGGTGGTGTTGTAGCCTTGCAATATGGTTTGATAGCATATTTATCCTACGAAAAGTCATTCTGGTACATGAGATGGTAGGAGATGTGATGCTCTGATGGCTCCAAACACCCTGATGTAGGTGTCATGCTCATCCAAGTACTAGTGGCCTACCTTCGATATCTTTTTTTTGCCCGCAACCGATTGTCTTAGGAATTCCTTCTTAAAAAGAATAAAATAAATTTGTGCGATGAATTAATTACATATGAGAGAGTAAGAATTCTTATACCTGCTTTCCCATAGCATGTTGAAGTAGATGTGGACCAGGAGCTCTACAACATGCTAGCTCAGATTCATGTCGACGAAGATGTTTCTAGAGAACATGACATCGAGAAAGTATGAATCCATGTAGAAATATAGTGTCTATCCTTCCTTCAATGTCTGAGCCTATTGTACACAGATGCTCAGTTGTTTATAAATTTTGTCTCCCCAATTGAAACCTCTCTCGGAGATTGTCACTGTGTAAGCCAAGGGAATCCATGCCTCTGAAAATCTAGAGAATTCCTTCTCTCCATATAATCGACAGATGAGATCCATCAAATAGATGTATGGATCCCTTAAGTTGGTAGTCCTGTACCATCCAACACTCTAGTTGGTGAACTTGTTATATTCCCTCCACCATGAGGCCATCACCCAGCTGGTGTCATGGCATTTGTATAAATTCACAACAAAATATGTATTTAGATTCTCCTTGGAGTCTCTGAGTTTGTTGTATTTCTGAACTTCTATTGGAAGGAACACTCCTTCACACCCACCATTGTCATTGTTGATTAAACATTTATGTTTTTCTGTGTGGTTGATGAGCCACTTCAGGACTTCTATGCAGGGGAAAACATGGGTTTTTCTTGCCACCATATGTAGGTATGGCCATCGTATGTTTGACAACACCTCATTGTCGAACGCCCTTACATCTGGATCACTATGTGGGACATATTCTGGGTATTCCTCCTGACTAATATTGTTAAAGAGTTCTCTCCAATGTGGGAGTGCTATCTTGGACCCTGTGCTTGCCTCTATATCTCCAAAGGTCAAAGGCTATATGAAAACCTTCTTCGTTGTTGTCTTAATGATAGGTTCCATCCTCAAAGTTTATTCCAATTTTTTTGTGGCCCCTGGAGAAGAGCCTTCGCCTACCTCTGGTTCTTTCATCTTTAGTGCCCTCAATGATTGTCTGGTGGTTGGCTTTCTTGGTGGCATTGTTCCTACAACTAAAATAAAATTTTAGAGATTGTGTGAAATTAAAAATGGATAACAACATATGAGTTACAACCAAAAAATTTACATATTTGTATACATACCTTTGAAGCTTGTTAAAACCTAGTTATTTTGACAATCACAGGATCGATACAACCTTCGAGTCACTCTTCTTTCTCCTTTAGATGCTCTGAAATTATCTTATGCACAGAATTATTTTGTTTACAACAACTCAAGAGAATTTAAATAGGGAAGAACTTATCATGTTGCATCAACCATTCAATTCAGGTTATGAGTGAAATTTTAACAAAT
>CBVK0101603857.1:0-12890 GCA_900067695.1 Picea abies
ATCACTTGGAAGGTGACTTAAAAAAGATAAAACCCTCCACATTTGATGGAGAGTAAAAAACGGGTGAAGAAGTTGAAGATTGGCTAATAAACATCAAAAAGTACTTTCAGATTTACAATTATTCTAGTAATATGAAGGTTAGAATGAAAATTATTAATCTAAAAGGGAAGACTAGTATCTGGTGGCAAGATCTGAAACTAGCTAAGGGATTCAAAGAGAAAAGAATGAAGTGGTGAGAATTCAAGAAGTATTTCAAGAAAAAATGTTTATCAGAAAGTTATTACAAAAGAAAGACCATGGAATTTTATGAATTGTAGTTAAGACAAATGTCAATGGGTGATCTAATTAAAAACAAATTAGATATGTTACGAATTTTTCCTTATATTAAGGAAGATAAAGTGAAAATTCAAAGGTTCTTAAGCTCTCTACCACAGTATTATAAGGAAATAATTTAATTTGACAACCCTAAATCCTTAAATGAGGTGTTTAGGAAAACCACAATGTGCTATGAATAGTATAAACATAGATCTGAAACTCTTAAGGCATGGAAAGATAAGAAGAAATATAAACTAAATCGACGAAAGAAAGGTTTCTAACCATCTCCTTACTGTAACATGATGAGAGGATTCCAAAGGAATGACTATCCCTCTAGAACATAGCAAGGTCAAGGAGGGAATAAACCAATTAATTTTGGATTCAAAAAGATAACATATTGTCCTAGAGAACTGCTGAAATGTTGGGAATGTGGAGAGCCTCATTTGTGAAGAAATTGTTCGTGCTTAAAACCATCAAATAGAACTACAACTCACAATCTGTGGGAAGCCACCACAATAGGAGATATTGGGAAAAGTGTACACATAATTAATGATTCTCTAGAAAGTAGACAAGCATATCATTAGTCTAGTATAGTGGAAATTGAAGGTAAGCTTAAAAGAAAACAAATATCTATACTAATAGATCCAGGGGAAAGTTTGAGTTACATAACCCCAACATTAGTAGAGAAATGTAAACTGGAAAAAGTGAAACACCCTAAGTCTTGGATAGTACAATTAGCTAATGGAAAAAAAATGAAAGTATCATAGTATATCTCTATGTGTGATATAGGAATAAATGATAAAAATACTCTCGTTAACTTAAATGTGTTGCCCTTGGGATCTTAGGACATTCTTATTGGTATGGATTGGTTGGAATCACACAAAGTTTAAATAAACTGTTATGAAAAGTCATATTTTTATCAAGACGAAAATGGTGTGAAAAGAACAACTTAACGACTAAGAAAACCGGTCTCGGTAAGATAGTTATTAGCCATCCAGCTTAAAAAATTCATAAGGAAGGGGTTTCAATTGTATGCAATTCAAGTAATTAATATACTAAATGAGGATGACAAACCAAAATTGGAAGACTATGTGGTGTTAAGAGATTTTAAAGATGTTTTTGTTGATGAAATACCAGAATTACCTCCAAGAAGAGAGATAGACTTTTCTATTGACTTAATACCACAGAATTACCTCCAAGAAGAGAGATAGACTTTTCTATTGACTTAATACCAGGATTTTCCCTAGTGTCAAAAGAACCATACAAAATGAGCATTCCGGAGTTAACATAGATTAAAATACGTATACAATAATTATTATATAAAGGACACCTTAGACCCAGTGTATCCCCATGGGGGGCACGAGTTTTGTTTGTTAAAAAGAAGGACGGGACATTCCATTTATGCATTGATTATCGACGGCTAAATAAAATTACAATAAAAAATAAGTATACCCTACCGAGAATTAATTATCTATTTGACCAAGTGGGAGGAGATAAAGTATCTTATAAGATTGGTCTAAGATATGGTTACCATCAAATCAGAATTAAGAATGAGCATATTAACAAAACAATGTTTCAAACATGATATGGACACTATGAACTTGTGGTAATTTAGTTTGGACTCACAAAGGCACCAACAACTTTCATGTTCTTAATGAACAACATATTTAGTGAGTGTTTAGATAACTTCATTTTGATATTTATTGATGATATTATTATTTATTCAAAAATCGAAGAAGAACATGAAGAACACCTAAGAATAGTATTAAAAACATTATGATAACATCAACTTTAGTAGTAGATCAATAAAAGATAAAGTAAATTGTAGAATGTCCTAGACCCACAAATGTGTCAAAGATATAATCATTCATGCGGATAACAAGTTACTATAGAAGGCTCATTGAAACTTTTTCCAAGATCGTTTTTCCTATTACGTCCTTACAGAAAAAAGGGGTAAATTTTATTTGGTCACATTAATGCTAGGAAAGTTTCAATGAGTTAAATAAACGGTTAACTACTTCACCAATTCTTAAAGTCTCCGAGCCTTATAAATATTTCGGTTAACTACTTCACCAATTCTTAAAGTCTCCGAGCCTTATAAATATTTGACTGTATGCATCGATGCTAGCAAGGAAGGGTTAGGTGAAATTTTATCAAAAGAAAGAGATGTGATTGCTTATGTAACATCCAGTTCCACTGATCACATTTACACATTGACTTATTCTTTGAGGACACTTGCATGCAAGTGATCTGGTTAAACATGGTACATTATGAGTATCAATTTGATTTATATGTTAGATTATGATTGAGTGTTGAAATTGATATTTTATTTAATTGATGTATAATATTGATAGGTATTATGATGAGGTTTCATAAGTGTGCAGGAAAAGTGGAATGATGAGGATGCTGAGGGCATTTATATATTTCCTTGGACTCCATAGTGAGTCAGGGAGTGGAATCATATTGGTTGGATAACTTTATTTATACAGATATATTATTAATGATGATTTAATATGGATTTTAATATATATGGATTATTGACATTATCTTTCTCAATGGATGAAGGCATGGTGACACTTGCTAATATGACTCACATATGGCGTAAATGGGTCATACACATATACCATATGGATGAGAGAGAGGTGTGGTAGCATCCCTATCATAGCCTACTAGCACTCCCACCATGACCTGAACTCAAGGTTAATGATTACCTAGTTCCGAGATGTTCACGATAATGTGAGGGTAGACTAAGAAAGTCGCTCATGAGGATTACTGAGGGGCACATAATAAGGTGGATACCTTATTCCTCAGCAATCCCTTAGTCTCACACAAGGTTGACCAGTGGAGTGTTGACTTCAAGTGTCCGACAAACTTCCAAAGTAGTCAATGGCTAGTGGCACCCTTGGATCACAAAAGTGCGTCTTAAAGGGCATGTCACGTAAACAAAATTATGAGTCAACAAAAATCTAGATGGCCTAGAAAATTTAAATGAATTCTTAGACCTTGTTAGAAAAAGAGTGTACAATTAATTATTAAATTATAAACTAGAAAACTAACAAAGAGTCTAAGTTTAAGAGGTTTGACTAAAAAAAAATTAAAAGGGTTAAGGGAATTTAGACTTAATAAATTTAGTAAAGAGAGAACATGAATCAAAAGTTGGGTTTGCGCACAGGTGGGCATGAAAATAATAAAAGAGAAGAGTCCTAATCAAACTCAAATTGAAATTATAAAAGAGGGATTGGAAAACTAAGAGACAACTAAGAGGAAAAATAGGAACTAATTGTGGGTGTGAAGGAAATTGATTAATTAATTAAAAAATAAAAGAGGATTTAACATGTGCAACTTGAGAAGAATGTGACATATCTTGTGGGTGAATAATCCTTAACTTAATTATTTAAAATTGTTTAATTGTGCATGAGAGGACATGTGTCAATGCAATGAAAGAAGTGGAAGAAAGGGAAATCTTGTGCTGTTGAGATCTGGTTTACTGTATGTGGCATCTTTGCACCTCAGTGGACTAAGGGGAAGAATAGTACCCCTAGCTTTGTCTTGAAGGTACGTGTGAAATTCTTGGATTAGCATGTGGATATAAGGGAGACACAACACAACTCTAAGTTGAATATCAACTTTATACATCCTCAAATATGTTGGTGACCATATTTCATTTCAGAGAAAATTTTGTAAAGGAATGATGTTGCATTTAATAAGTATAAAAAATTTGCATAAAGGAATCATGTTTGAATTCAATATGTAAACAAACAATCTTGTTATCCGATAGTATTTATGTTGTTCTTTTATAATAATCCTACCCTATTTTACGAATGGAAATAGTAATTAGAGAATGTATTTGTTTCATGCAATTCTGTGTTCATTTTTTTTTAAATTATTTATGTGCGTAATGTACAGAAAATTAGATACCCCATAAACAAAAATATTTGTATGAAGATATCTTGGATCTATTCGGATGATGATCCTGACCTTCTAGTACACAGAAACTTCATCACAGTAAGGCCCACCAATTCTAATGTATGAACGAATAGATGATATGGTTCTAATTCGAATATAATGGTTGCATCATCTAATATTATAACCTAAGTCACAGGGTTCATAGAACCTAAAGATTGAGTTCAAAATCGGGGGAACTTCAAGGTTCACCAACCTGATACCAAATCTGAACGAATTCATCCGAATTTGAAGGAGAATTTTATTGAGATTTGGTATGAGATTAGGGTTCAATTCGGTATGAGATTTGATTAGGGTTCAATATATATAGCCTAACCTACAGTAACCATGTGACTTAGACTATAACCATAGAATTATTCCTTCCATTGTTAGCAACGCAGCTATCCATTAGGTCTGGTATAACTAATATATAGAATTATGGAAACTGAGTGGGAATTGTCTTCAGCTTCCAATTAACATTACGAGATATATATATATATATATATATATTATTAGTTTGAATATGGCGATGGCACCTTTTCTCCCTATTGGGTGGCGTCAACTTCCTTGAAAAATATTTCCAATTCACCTCTTTGTTAACGAAATTCATAAGCTAGCTATATTATCAATTCTATTAAAGTGACCTAATCGATCGATTAGGTATTTAGGAAAAGAAGAACTAGAGGATATTATTAATTTGACAGCGAGATTTCTCATCCGTTCTACTCAATATTTTTGTCAGTAAATACTTTCCTTCATTGTGTCTCAATATATATATGTTAGGGACTTATCCCATGGCTTGGCTTGCGAGTGGTAATTTCCCCTCCTTCTAATAAAAGCCAATCCGAATCTCCCTTATACAATTAGATTCTTATATACATTTATATATGTACATCTCTTCTTAAAAAATTACATCATAATATATGTATACACAGATCTACATAACTTGCTACTGAATAAGTAAATAAACCGAAGTAAGCGGTATAGCTTTAATATATGTATAAAAAGATTTAAATAACTCGCTACTTAATAAGTAAATAAACGAAAGTAAGCGGTATAGCTTTAGTTACAAGTTTAGTAGTGATTTAATTTAATAGACTTTTGAATTTTTATAACGAGTCCCTACTTGAGTTGTTATAAGGCAATGATGTGAACTTAATAAATTGGCAAATTTATTTTACTGAGATAGAATAAAACAAAATAGAATAAATAAACTCGATTAAAATCAATATCTCAAAGAATTGGCGTAAAGTTTGTATAATGATTATTAATGAGTAAATTATTGATTAAAATCAATATCTCAAAGAATTGGCGTAAAGTTTGTATAATGATTATTAATGAGTAAATTATTGTTGATTAATGTTAATAGCTTATAATAAGGATTTATTGATTGTTGAATAAATTATAAAAATATTTAGGAAGAGAAATGGTCTATAACTTATGTTATTAGTCCCTGCTCTTTGGGTTGGTAGGGACTATAGTAATTAGTTTTCTACAGATCTATTAGTCTCACACAGAAACCAATGAACTTAACCTAAAGTTTTTTCAAATTTCAAATTTTTTCAAGTTCCATTTCATATTATATCGTAGGTTTTTTAGTTTGGCCTCTTACTTGGCCTCATATCGAGGCAAATTTAGGATAAAGGTTCACATTTCTCTTACTTGGCCTCATATCGAGGCAAATTTAGGATAAAGGTTCACATTTTAGCTGATTTGAATGTTAAATTTGGAAACTTTATACAAAATGAAGTAATGTTAACTTTCAAGTTAACATTACTTCCCTAAAATTAAATGTTTTCTCATGAATAATACATCCCTAATATCTATCACGGACATCTGCATGGACATCTGCGTGTGGGACTGAACACATGGCATCTTCTTACATAAGCAGATATAACATAACATAACCCAGCGACTGAATGCATGGCAACTTCTTACATAAGCAACTATCACATAATATAACCCAGTAATAAGGAGATGTCATCAAAATAAGCAGTCTCACCGTCCTTCCATTGCAGTCTCATATTTAACAGGGTGCAATATCATCTAATCAAGCACCCTTTTTCTGGACATCTCTGGTGAATCAGCAGTTTCAGCGCCTCAAAGAAGCTTTGTTCAGCTCTTGTCTTGTTGTTCTATTATTCCCTCATCTCATTTATTATCATTCAAAAACCCTTCACCACTCCACTCAAACTAACAAATGAGTCATCCCTTTCCTACGATGAAAGTGAATCCCCCACTTAAGGTCGTGTATCTGTAAGTTTACTTGCAATCTCATGTTTACCTAGACACGGTCTCATTCAGGCCTTCCCTCCATCGCAGTGTCATGTTCTCATTCTGGAAGCTACCTTGCACGCTCTTTTTCTTTCTCCATAGTTGAGTTCACAAGCTTTTGGAGATACAACAAGTGAGCAGGTAATCTCCTGGTGCTTCCAAGTGATTCTTATTTAGTATCTTCCAATCACATGCTCGATTACAAAACAAATTGATCTAAGCTAACTTGCTAAGTTTATGGATTAATACACAAGTGGTTTACCTGTTGGTTTCATCGACATCAAAGGAAGCAACACCCATCTATTTACCTATAATTGCGTCCGACCCCCTTTTGGAGATACAACAAGTGAGCAGGTAATCTCCTGGTGCTTCCAAGTGCTTCTTATTTAGTATCTTCCAATCACATGCCTGATTACAAAACAAATTGATCTAAGCTAACTTGCTAAGTTTATGGATTAATGAACAAGTGGTTTACCTGTTGGTTTCACCGGCATCAAAGGAAGCAACACCCATCTATTTACCTATAATTGCGTCCGACCCCAATTCACCCTCGGAGTTGCATGCGAATGCCAACCCACACACATGAGGTGCAGGCGAATTCCAACCACACACGAATCAAGCGAGTCTGCCATTTGTTTCTTCTCCTAGTCATCCGTATTTTATTCATTTTATCAGTGAGCATCCATCTGTGTTCTTTGTAAATCTTGCGATGAAGATAGCCGCGAACAATATTGTGTTATTCACAGGACCTGCACACCACACAATTGAAAATTAGTTATCTACAATAGTTGAGATTGAGGAGAGAAAATAAATTCATATATTTATGAATGACAACTGCATCGATAATTAATTTATAGTGATCTTGTGCGCAAAGAGCTGGCCCCATGATCTTGTCCTGCTACCCACTTGTCATTTGGTTTTTCATAATGTTTGATCGATATTAATTCTTCCATCCACCATTTGCAATTTCTCTCTTTATTTTCGCTAAGCTGAAAAATAAGGTGTGGCCAACATATTATTCAGTGATCCTTCCTATATCCAATTACGTTGAAAGTAAAACAGTGAAAGAAGTAATGCTAAGAAAATTTATGTCCACCTAATGGAAATGGTAGAAATTATTTTTCATGCTTTTAAATCATTTGTCTTCTTACAATTGTCCAGCCACTGAAAACCCTCCGCCCTTTTCTCTTCTTAGGTGGTGTTTAACTCTTCTACTTTCATAATCAGAGACATGGATGTACCTAAACGTTTCACGTTTAATTTCCATAGATGAAAATGCCAAACTTTGATATCACAAAAAGTATAGAAATAGTAGGTTGTACATTTGGATTTATGGCAAACAATTGATGAGAGATAATTGTGTACCGAAAAGAGTTTGACATTTTGAAGTGCTCACAGATGAGGATGAATTTGCTGATATCACAAAAAGTATAGAAATAGTAGGTTGTACATTTGGATTTATGGCAAACAATTGATGAGAGATAATTGTGTACCGAAAAGAGTTTGACATTTTGAAGTGCTCACAGATGAGGATGAATTTGCGGAAGGGCGGGGCACATAAATAAGTTCTAGCTGTAATGAATTCATAGTGTAGTTTCCAAGTTCTGGTTGTAATGAATTCATAGTGTAGTTGCCATGATCCAATGACAGGAGCAGATCCTTTCCTTTTCTGTGTCACCGAATTCACTTCCATTCATCCGTCTGAACCATTTCCTTCCTCCCTAAAGTGAGGCCTATCTAGTGGTACCTGAAGTTATAAGTCGGTGATCTTCTACCCGATAGCATCCGCCCGTCTGCTAGGAATCTCACCCTAGTCATCCCATCTCTTATTGTAGTCAAGTTGTGTACTAATTGTATCCATGAGGGAGCCCCGAGAAATATATGACTAGCCATTCCATACTCTCCCCTCAAACAAGATATAAAAGCCATGCCAACTGGTCAATCTGAAAAACCTTATCAATCGCATTTTTTATAAAGCAAACTCTCTTGTTGACAGGAATCAATCATGCGTCATTCATTTAGAAATCATGGCACCTAGATTTTCCCAATTTATGAAGTGCTTGTCATGATCATCCTTCCTATACTAATATCAACAAATGTTAGCGGGAGGATCGATGTTAGTTGAAGGTTTGATGAAAAGTGCCAAGAAAATGATCATCCTTCCTATACCAATATCAACAAATGTTAGGAGGAGGAATCTTAATTAGTTGATTGATCGGTCTTGTGGGGAAATTTTACTAATAGCCACTAGTCTTTTTGAAAAGAAAGGAGAAAATAAATAAATATTGAAACACTTTTAGTGTAGAAACAGATTTAGTGTCATTCAATGAATCCAATGCAATGTTAATCCACGAGTCCAAAATGATTCTAACCAAAATTTAGATAAAATATGAAATCTTGTTTTTACCTATCTTCTCTCATTGTCTTTTGTTATCTATTAATTTTACTTTGATGAAGACGAAGGAAAACAACACCAAACCAAGCTCCAAATAAGTTTCTATGACAACTATTAAGATCAGAGAGCATGCTCAACCTATGGAAGATGCTTATGCTTGAATTTACCAAACCAAGCCCCAAATAAGTTGCTATGACAACTATTAATATCAGAGAGCATGCTCAAGCTATGGAAGATGCTTATTCTTCAATTTTGCTCTGAGACACAACTTTCCTTCTGAACATTTCAACACACAACTTGTATCCTCAAAAGCAGTCAAACCTCTTGTATGAGTAGATGTTATGTATGGAGAGCCAGGCAAGCTTGGAGAAAGTTACCAGTAGCAATTAGTCGAAAGGTGGCATATGCATAAAGATGCTACAAGAGATGAAATGTCCCCATGCCCAAAGGTCGTTCAATGGTTCATTTCACACATAACACATTGCAGCTCAATCAAGTTCCTCTACCTTCTCGACAGGGACTTGTTGCTCTGCAACTCTCTAGTTTAGTATTGGAAAATAAATTAAATTGACATGTTCAATATCGTACCAATGCTCAACTCGTAGGTCACACGAAAAAATTGACTGGTGAAAAGTTATGAATATGAAATAGTTGAATGATTTATATAGCTAATTCATGATTATATCAAAGGTGTTTCCTTCCAAGGATTGTTACATTTTATGTTTATAGATATGAAGTTGAGAGTATAATTTTATTACTGTGCAGATTCTTAACTAAGTATGTAAGGTTAGTGGACAAAACTCAGCACACAATTAGTTAATTGTACTTGTGTATTTAATTAACTTAATAATTGTTGATGTTGATAGTGGTTGCATAGAATGTATCTGAATTGTCACCAAGTAGAACTGAAATTTTACTCTGTGTTATTTGACCATTATTATAATTTGTTATGATCAATTATTCATGTTTATAATATGAGGTCAGTTATAACTTATGAATCAAGAATGTTAAAGGATCAGTAACGAACATGACTTAGAGTTAGATTCTTAGATTCATTCGTTAAAATTATGGCATCATTTCTTAATAGAAAAGAAATTTCTGATTTTAACAGAAAATAAAGTACTTGTTGAATTAACAAGGATTAAATGCATAACATGCAAGGTGGCTTGTATTTTTAAGCGAATTTGTTTTTGAAATCAAACATATTAAGAGTAAAGAAAACAGAGTTGAAGATGCACTTAGTAGAATGAGAAGTGGTATTTATGAAATAATTGTGAGTAAATTTGAACGATCTCCAAAACAAAATCATATCTGTAGTTAAAATGGACAAAGAGTATGTAAAACTAAAAGAAAAATTGTTGAAAGATGGAGAAGAAAACGAAAAAAGAGTATGTAAAAATAAAAGAAAAATTGTTGAAAGTTGAAGAAGAAAACATGCAACGAGTATGTAAAAATAAAAGAAAAACTATTGGAAGATGAAGAAAAAACATACATGATAGACTTCAAAATCCACTAAGAGGAAATTATAAAGTTTAAAAACATAATTTACATACCAAATTCAATGGGTTTAAAATTGATAATCTTTAATGAAATCCATAAAAAGCCTTATTCATGTCATCCTATATATCAAAAAATGATTTTAGCATTAAGAAAACAATTTTATTGACTTAATATGAAAACTGATATAACTAATTATTTGTCAAAGTGTTTAGAATGTCAACAACTAAAAGAGGAACATCAACATTTAAGATATTTATTACATCATTTCCCTATACCATAATGGAAATGGGAAGTAATATAAATGAATTTTATTAAAAATTTGTGAAAAGCTTAATGATTCAATTATGATAGTGGTGGACAAGTTAAGTAAATTTGCGCATTTTATACTTGTAAAATCTACTTATAAAGATATTCATATTGCAAAAACTTTTATGAAAGAAAATTTTAAATTACATGAAATACAAAGGGTACGATTGAAGCTCTTTGACAACACGTACACCCACTATGACATCACATTGGATGTGGACATATTCCATGGAAATGCTACCTCTATATGTACAATGCATGACAACGTGACTATGTGAAAATAAACAAGAAATGTGGAACATATACAATTGGAGCAACACAAATTTTTAAAAATCCCATGATTTAACATTTTAAGGATTTTTAAAGGGTTTTTTTTGGCATGTGTGTGCATGTGTGAATCTTCGCTATCATTTGGATTACCAATTAAGGGTTTTGGATTGGGTATGGCCATCAAAACAAGAAATATATATATTGCTTCTAAATTGAAAGCTAGGGTCTATCATGAGTTTATAGTTTGGATTAGAGAAATAACATAAGAATGTTATAGTCCTAATGAAATTAACACTTGGATAGATTATTGAAAGCATGCCACACTTATCACTACCATGAGTTCATAGTTTGGATTAGAGAAATAACATAAGAAGGTTATAGTCCTAATGAAATTAACACTTGGATAGATTATTGAAAGCATGTCACACTTATCACTACTTTGGGAACCCTCGACAAGAGCAATGCATAAAAGTGACACTATGAAGCATCATGATTATTTTGTATAATGAGTATATAGATCTATAACTATGTCTCTAGTTTATTGTTGTGAACATACTTATCATAGTTGATGCCTTTGTCATTAAATATGTTTTTCAAGTTAAGTTGAATTCATCAAAATGCATGAGTGTTCAATGTATTGATCTCAATTGTTGGAGGATTTTATCTTGGAAGATATATTATGCACATTTCAAATATAATTCCTATGCAAATTTTGCAATGTGTGTAATCAATGGATTATCGTCTTTTCATCAACTAAATTTATAACTAGTAAGTTGTTTTAGACACCTCGCAACAAAGAGTCTTATTGTTTTGATAAGCAAGCATTGCATTGTTTAATAGTGTATTATTATTTCATTCTTAAATTCCATGTTTCATTTCTGTGTTTCAATTTTTTTGGTATAATCACAACTTATATATGTTGAGGAATATGAAGTTTTTTTTTTTAAATGAACATATTTCACAAGAAATCTAAGGAGTTTCACTTAAAACGTGTCGCCCATTAAGATACTACAAATCACTCCTATAAAAAATGTTATTAATGATTTGTTGTTTTAAAGGTTTTTTCCCAATAATGCTTTTTTACCATCATGTTATGATAACTAAATCAAATCTTACCCTTCACATAGTTTTTTTCTTCTTGTTTAATGATGTTTATGATTCCTTAATGATTTAAAAAAACATTTCTTCTTGTTTAATGATGTTTATGATTCCTTAATGATTTAAAAAAACATTAAATTTAAAGTATACTCTCTTCACCAGCATAGATCCATCTTAACTCTAGATTTATCACTCACTCAGAGAAATCAAATCGCTAGACCTGAAACCCTTTACTCTAGTTTTTTCAATTTAAAAACATTTTTACCTCTACCCAAGTGATCCCTCTTTGTTCATTATAGATCCAAAGTTTTAAATGTTATGATTAAATTTATGCTAAGCACTGAAATGATTATAAATCTCTCATAAAAATTTATGTTAAGATACACTTAATATCTTCATAATATTTTTTTATTTATTTAAAGTCTTATAATAATTTTTTATTTTTATTTTTTTGATCTTCCCTTCATAATTAAGAAAATGTTTTAAAATGTTTTATTTAAAGTATAATTAAGAAAATGTTTTAAAATGTTTCATTTAAAGTATTGTAATATTTTTTTAGGTTTATTTTTAAAATGTGTGTTTACATAAATCCTTTCATAATAAATTGTGTTGACATAAAACCAAGTCTTTCCTAAGTATTTTAGAAAGGAAAAAGACGATTAGCCTGGCCCGAGTATCCTATATGCACATATTACATAAAAGTATGTTCTCATCAACCATTTACTTTAACTTCCCTATAGGCATAGATTACATAAAAATATTTACTTTAACTTCCCTATATAACTTCCCT
>CBVK0101603932.1:0-12560 GCA_900067695.1 Picea abies
TGATATCATGGCTTGGCATGGGGGTGGCTAGAGTGCTAAGGATGAATGCCTCTGAGCCTATGGTTGGGTGGAAAGGCACACACCCAAAGTCAGTTAGTTGACTGCAACTTGTAATAGATAAGTATTCTCCTACCCTATGTAATTGAGCTGTAATTGTGTAATAAAATTGGATATACTGTGAATGTTTTCAGGGATGTGCATGATTGCTTAATGGTTATACTGTATCCCTTTTATTTCTGCTTGATTGTGTATTTAGGGAAGTAAGAAATTTTATGGTTCGGACATGACTTGTACTCAGAAATGCTTGAGCCCTGTGGTGGCTTAAGCTAGAGCCATGAACCGTGAGTTCGTCGACCTTGGGCACAACTTCACGTATGCATGTCGACACTCTTAGTCGTCCTGCATCCCTTGGAGGGAGGAGTTTGTTAAAGCTCAGGAGAGATAGTGCACGTATGCATAGGCTCTCTACGAGGCAAGCAGAGACCGAGAACCACTTAAGTTCTAGAGTTGATGAACGAGCGCAAGGGGTGCGCGAAAGAATTCTTCTAAGTGTTAAGTTCAAGAGAAAGAGTGCAAAGCTCTTAAGCCTTTCAATGCTAACAAAGCTCAGGAAGAATAGCGAGATTGAAGTATCGAAAGGGAAGGTTCCTTTGTATGGAAGACAAACAACGAGATCTCTTTGGGAAGAGCCAAGGTCTGTTGTGACCGTTGGATACGGGAAAGACCACGGGAGTCAACCCCTTGAGTCTTTCGGATTTCGCGAGTTTGGCGAATTGAGAGAGATCGTCGTAAGGGAGGTAAAATTCCCGAAGTCCCGAAGTTAATCTGGGCCTTAGATCTGAGGATGCCTGGGAGCCATCCCGACCGTCCGATCTATGAGATTAGAGATTCCCGCTTCAGGAGAATTATGAGTTGGAGTCGCCAAAACGTTTGACATTTGAATTTGTGAAGTGATCTGGACGGTGGATCTCTGCATCCTTTTGGGTCCCTCTTGACCATTCGATCTGTGAGTTCAGATTTCATGCTTCAAGAGAATTGTGAGTTGGGAGTGGCCAAAACATTTGAAGTCCAAAGTCACGAAGCAACGAAGGCCATTGATCTGAGATGAGTCTTAGTCGTCCGATCTATGAATTTTGAGTTCACGCTTCGGGAGAACTCTATGTTAGATGAGGGATAAGCCAGTCATTGGATAGATTTATGGATGGACCTTCCCTACGAGAGGTAGGAGCATAGAGATGGTATGAACGAGATGAATCTACGTGGACGTCACATGGCCCTCAACTAATGAACGCCAAAGAACTTCGGAAAGTTGCAAGATCTAAACCAAGGGTTGGTTTAGCGCCTGGTAGCAGTCGTTAGAAATCTACAGGTAAGAGGAAGAGAATAAATCATTTCAGAGGGATGATTTGAGATGAGATAGTTAAGGAAAAGATGAAATTATGATGCCCCGCCTCTTAAAATAGAAGTCAGGGTCCGGGTGTGTTACAAATTGGTATTGGAGCATGGTTACAACACTTGGCCTGCTTGGGCTCATGCCTGAGTCATATGAAAATATTTCTAGAGGAAATTAAGGGGTTACACCCTATTGTACCACATTCCTAAGAGGCATAGAAAACCTTTACTGAAGAGAGGAATGAGATTCCTTATTGTTGATAGATGTTTTGGAAATTGGCACTCCATGTTGCTAATGTCCCCAAATGAAGAATTTGACTTCACTGTGCAATTATACATGCTATTTTAAAGCCATAATATTTAGTTACCAACGCTGAATATGGGCTTGTGCAGAATGTTACTGCCAAACATAAATCATCTACATAAGTTCCTTGAGTAGAAGGATGCAGATTTGAAATAAAGTTGAGATTTTACCTCAACGATATTGAATCATTCTAGTCTATGACAAGCGAAGCTCAGCATTTCTTGGGAAATGATAGCCGATCCTATAGGAATGGGATTATGCTGAAGAAAACTCATATTTAAACTAAAATAGCAATGTGAATGGATGGAGAGGATCTGTAGCAGTAATGATTACTGCTTTAATGAAGGGTTAAACCTAGTTTAGGTTTATAACTCCTCACGATCAGAGGAATGAATCTAGTGACCATTCCCTGAAAAGGGAGAGCATGCGTAGCTCTCTAGTTTCAAAGTGGACAGAGAAACAAATTTTGTTTCTGGGTAAAGGAATTGTTGGACATGGTTTTTCTAATCAAGTCGATAAACGGAGTTGTAGAAATATAGAGTGATTGAGTGAGAAATCACCACAGTCTCCCTTGCTTGGTGGATAGGAAACTAATCTACCAGATTTCTCGTGGGAGGAGGAGAGTGGTCTCTGTCCCTTGCTATGCTGAACAGAAGGAGGAATTCTAAGTGTAATGGTCAAGACTGATCTTGACCTAAAGGTACTCTGGATTTATGAACTAGGATACTTAGTAGGTAACATAATTCGAAATTGCATTTGGTATTTAAGGGAATAGTCTAAATGGAAATAGACATTAAATTGTTAAAATTAAGATAAAATGGTTGACTAAATGTTGGTCTTGTATGTGGTAAAGGAAGTGTTGGGGCACTTCTAGAAGCCCAATGGGTCGGATTGACATCCAGTCGTGGATGGTAGCCATATAGATATAGTTGGAAGCTAGTTTGGTTGATTCTAATTTTTGTTACCTTGGGCATGGTTATAATTGCCCAGATTGTATTTATAAGTTGGGTAATGTCCTAGGGAAGTTGAGGTAAGAGTGTTTTCCTGCTAGTTGTTATCGTATGAAAAGGGAACCTAGTTATGACTATGTCTGATTCAACTTCCATGTGCACACCTTTGTGGCTGAATGTGAGGTCTGTCAATGCAACAAGGGAGAAACATGCTTCACCCACAGCTGGGCATTCAGGGGTTTACCAAAACCTATGAACGGGTCAAAAGTTATTTTTTTCTACGATGGTATGAAACAGGACGTCCGCACCTTTGTGGCTGAATGTGAGGTTTGTCAATGCAACAAGGGAGAAACAGTCAAAGCTCCGGGCACACGCCAACCGCTTCCAATCCCCCTTGCTATTTGGAGAGATATTTCAATGGATTTCATTGTTAGCTTACTTGAATCGGGCAATAAGTCGGTCATCATTGTGGTCGTCGATCGTCTTTCCAAATATGCTCATTTCTATGCTCTTCAACAACCATTCACTGCATCCACAGTGGCTCAAATCTTCATGGATGATATCTTCGAGCTTCATGGCATGCCTCATTCTATTGTCTCTGACAGAGATCCCACTTTCATCAGTAATTTTTGGCAAGCATTGTTCAAGCTATAGGGCACCCAATTGCATCTCAACACCGCCTATCACCCCCAAACAGATGGCCAGATTGAAGTTGTCAACAAGTGTTTGGAAATATATTTGAATTGTTTTGCATCTAAGAGGCAAAATCAGTGGGCTCAATGGTTACCCCTCGCTGAATGGTGGTACAACACACCTTACCATATAGCTACTCGCATGACTCCTTTTGAAGCAGTATATGGCCAAAAGCCACTGTCGGTTTTCTCATACATGCCAGGTGTTTCGAAGGTTCAGGAGGTTGACAAAACTCTTACAGTGCGAGAGGCTATTCTTCGTGCCCTCAAAGACAATTTGGTCTTGGCTCAGAATCGCATGAAGCAACAAGCAGATCAAGGTTGTTTCGAACGTCAATTTGTTGAAGGGGTCCAGGTGTTTCTTCGACTGCAACCTTATAAGCAAACTTCACTCAAAGCTGAACACTGTCAAAAACTTGCTCCCAAATTTTATGGTCCTTATACAATGCTCAAGAGAGTGGGATCAGTGGCCTACCAGTTAGCTCTTCCCAACCACTTTAAGCTACATCCTGTTTTTCATGTCTCCTGCTTAAAGAAGGTAATTGGAACTAAGTGCCAAACTCAAACCAGTTTTCCTGAGTTGGATGAAGAAGGTTCCATCTGGTTGCAGCCACAAGCAGTCTTGGACCAACGAGAGCGCCGTCTTATGAAGAAGGTTCCATCTGGTTGCAGCCACAAGCAGTCTTGGACCAACGAGAGCGCCGTCTTTGTCAGTGCACCATCAAGGAAGTGTTAGTCTAGTGGAAAGATACAACTCCAGAAGACGCCACCTGGGAGCCGTCCACCATTCTACAACAATTTCCTTATCTCAAGCCTTGAGGACAATGCTGTTCTTCAAGGGGGAGGGCATGTTAGGGACCTAACCTCCCTAACCCCTCATGTAGGTAGAATATTATATTTCCATGTAATAAAGGCCAATATTAATAAGGCCTAGTAATAAGGAAGAATAAGTCAAATGTAAGAAGACCTAATAAAAGCTTCCGATTCTAGAAGGATCTTCCTCTAGATTGTTCTTTTGGGTAGATAGATTTAGTAGAGGGTATGAGAAGTTTTGTCTTGAGAATTATTGTAATAGAGCGCTGCTTTGCCGGAGGTTGCCATCTCAAAGAGGCAAGTGAACATTGTTTCCTATCAATAAAGGTATTATTTTGTTGCTGCGGTTTCATATATTGTGTTGTTCCACTGTTATTCTCTGCAATATTTCTGTTTTCTGCTATTCTAATAGATCTGGTACCTTACAATTTGGTCCTTGTCTACTTGCGACTTGAATAAGATAGTTACATAACCCTGGGAACCCATATGAGTTTTTGGAGTGTAATCCAATGTTTTGGCCCACTTCGCAGCCACCCAACCTTTTATGGCCTTTTCTGAGAACTCTAGCCCTCCATTGAACTTTCCATTAAATGCCCTTGCTAAGTATTGAAGGATAACATTCTTTACCTCCTCCTCCAGAACGTCAATGTCCATCGCGTCAGATCATTGCTTGATGCACTGAGACTTTTTTTTCCTTTTGGTTCCTCCCCTCCAATTGTTTGTCAGAGCATTTTTTGGGTCAGATGGAGAGTTCCAGTTGGATAAGGAGCGCACCAGGTCTATAGGGAGGAAATGCAGGAACAATTGTGCCAAAGGGTATTCATCAATGGTTTTTCGGGAGTGTGCAGCGTCGTCCTGGTAGGGAGTGATAACAGGGGTTTTGCTGCTATTCTGTGTAAGAAATGGGACACTTGGGAGATGTGCGATCTCATGATTGCTAGCAGACACGAGGGTGGATGGCCTAAGGCTGCCATTGTTGGCAGCCTAGGTCATAAGTGCACCAGACTTGTGCTCCTCATTTCAGGAAGATAACTCTGCCTTTTTCTTTCCCAGCTTGAAAAGTGATTTCCTTTGGGATTTGGGCATTTGGCTTCATTTGCAGCTTGGAGACTGATTTACCCCAGCTTTTTGGCATTTGGCACTAGGTTGGCATTTGGCACTAGGCAGGTTGCAGCAGAGGTATTTTATTTTTTCAGTTATGTTACCTGTGGGTTTATTTTGTATTTTAAAAGTTCCGTGTTCCATTTATTTCCCAGTTCATGGCAGAAAGCTCATCACCTTTGATTCATTCCATAAGGCAAGGCATTTGATAAAGAAATTAAACTTGAATGATGGGCTCATGTGATATCGCTAAAGGGATATATGTCAATAATTTGTTTCTTTGTTTGTGTTCTGTTTGGTTGATATGAGGAGGGGCATCTTTTGATTTTATGCTAATAAGCCAATGGTGCGTGAACTGAATATTAATGGTAGATTTAGATTTAGATTTGATTAAATAAATAAAGATGTTGACGTCTATTTTCCATTGAGATAATTGGGGGGGGGTGATGTTTAGGGTTTTTAATGGTAAACTACTAATTTCTTTGAAGTATAATTATTGATAGTTGACTCTTTTGAGGCTTAAGTCTATGCACATAAAATAAAATACAGGCTAAAACTAAGGAGAGTTGCCATAGAGAATGGGGGATAAAGGAGAGGAATTAGCCTCATCCTCTGCAATCAGCAATTGGAGGATCATGCAGATGAGTTAAAGAATGTGCTGGCTAGCGAGAATTACAATATTTTGTATTGCGGGTGCAATATTTTTTTTCATATACAGTGTAACTGTTTCTTGTACATGAGACCTACAGATTCCATTTCTTGTTCAGTTGCTATTTTTCCTGTTTCTGGTAACATAGCCCAGAGCTGAGGAGTCCCGCCTACGAAAATTTTGTAGGAAAATCCTGGGAGGTGCCCTATATTGAGGACTGCTATCACTCCTAGCAACCAAGATAGATAGTTAGATAGATTTTTGTTAAACTGTGCACGAGACTGTAGGCAATAAAAATAAGTGGTTACAACTTCCCTGACATGTATATTTAACAGTAGAAAACAACTAAAAAAGCATGTGCTTGGTGACATTGCAAAAATATTATAAATTATGGTTACATTGTAGGCATTGATTCCCTTGCAGTGGCCCCTACTTGGTCTTCATGGAATGCAGCTTCCCATTTTGATCCTTCTCTAATATGTGAGTACACATATTTTACACAACCTCTCCTCCCATGGTTCCTTGGGTTTGCTCCTATGTCCTTATTTCATACCGTACTGGTTCTTAGCTGAGCCATTGTATGTTTTTCATGATGTGTTTAGTTTCAAATAACATTGAATTTTGATTTCTCCTTGTTTGTTGAAGTTTTCTTTGTAGTACTGTTGTTTCCTATTGCTGTGTTTTTTCCATTTCCCCTTTCTATAGCATTGGGGGAATAATTTTATGATGGAGAATTGGCTGCTTGAAAATTAAGTAAAAAAAAACTGGGCTAATTGAAAATTGATATATTCTTATGAGGGATCTCAGAATGGGGTACTGGCTGCTTGGGAATCAAGCCATTATGTCATTTTTGCTAATTGAAAATCAGTGTTCTTGTGAGGTTTTATTTATTTTTGGATTACGCATTCCGTAACACTTCTAACAAAAGTAGTCAGGGTCTGGGTGTGCCGACTGGTGTGGGGTTACAACCCAAGTAGCCAGTGTTTTTGGTACAGAACAGAGTGTGGTTGTTGGTACAGTTGCTTGAGTATGCGTGGTCAAAATTATAGTATTAATAATTTAAAAATTAGTCTTCAATATATATGGTTCTGCTATAACTTAGTGGAAAGGTTACAGGGACAATGGGAAAGTTAGCAGTAATGCTCTTATAGTTTGGCATTCTAACAGTTTGGTGAGATAATAGAACACACAAAGTTTAAAACTCAAATCAAATCCATTTGCATGAAAAATACAGAGTTTCACAAATCTGAACATTCTATGGTTATTGGATAAATCAAATCTCAATATCAACCAGGTTAATCATTGATTTGATAGGTTTTGTAACAGATCACATGGAAAATGCACATTAGTTCTTAAATGAGATTCTTGGAATATGGCACGAGTATTATAATGTGTACAAATCAAAATTATAGATAACTTCCTTAGTGTTGGTGTTTGTCACTAGGACGAGATGTGGTGAAGTCTTTTCCAACGGCAGGGTTTCTTTCCCTTTGGCAATGCAACTCGTAACAAGTAGATAAGAATCCAAGTACTAGGCAATAAATGAATCTCCAACTATACTGTGTTTGAGTTGTTTGTTATCAATTTCTAGGCACAAGATTTTTTCATTGCCTTTTCAATCACGACAAAGCCAAAGTGGCTGTAATCCTGCTATGAGAGGCCGCAATCTTGTTACCTAACTTGAGACTTGTCATGCTTTAATCTGATACTCTTTAATGCTTCAAATTACATCTATAATATACCTGTAAACCCAGTCTGGATTAGTACGGAATCATGGATTAGTATACTGGACTGCATACATAATTTACAGAGTTACAAAATTGATAACCAAGGTATAGTTTTGTTTTCAGCCATGTCATCCAAACATTTATCCATGGCATCCCAAGAATCTTGACAAACATTATATCTATGACATAAGAACAAAATAAAAAGCTTGATAAAGCAGAACAGGGACCAAAATAACGGATGGGAGCTGGCCTTATTGCTCGGAGGAGCTTGGCCCTCGCTTCTCTTCTTTGGCAATGGTGGTCAAAGGCCCGTCCATTCACTTTTGAGCATGCTCAAAGCTTTATCTTCAAAATCTGCCCGACGGTAACTCTCCTCTTGGTCTTTGTACGGCTCAATAAATCCACAAGCTCTTGATGCAATTGGTCCAGCAGTTGTTTCTTGGAATTGGAAGGAGTGTCTTGTAAAGCAGATTGAATCCCTTGGTGGGCTATAAATTTCTCCAGCCATTCACTATTCTAAAATGGTCAGGGAAGAGGGTCTCTCTCTGTTCTTTGTAGACTTGCCACAGGCATGTTTTGCAGGTTCTGCCATTGCTATAATGGAGATGCAGAATGCAACTCTGAACTTTAGACACAGGAAATTCAACTAAATGGAGCGAGCATGAAACAGGCAGGTGACATGACTCTTCGTTCCCATCAACAATTGATAAAGACGAGTGGATGGTAATTACTCGTTTATAAAAATGGGCTTCAAGTCAATATTTGTGGAATATATTTGTCAACTAAGTTTTCATTAAAGACTTACTCTATATGATTCAAGTTTCAGTTTGGCTAAATGGTTCAGGTTTATATAATTCTGGTTTGGAGTTGTAATCCATTTGGTGATGCAAGTGCCCCCAATGTTTCAGTGCTTTTGGCTGTTTACTTCTGTCATTTCGATATCAGGTGACCCCAATGTTTCAGTTCCTTTTAGCTGTTTACTTCTATCATTTTGAGCTTTACTACTTCAATTACTCTAGTAAGTCTGCATTGGTAATACCTTTCTGTATATAGCCACGCTGCATCAAACAGCTGCTCTAGCGTGTCTTGGTTTTTCAGTGAAAACATTCTTGATTGCTAATACCCTCTTCTCATTGTAGCACTTGGCTCCTGCTTATTTGGATGCAAGTGCTAACAATTTTCTTCGCCATTTTCTTTTTTTTGAACCAGCCCAATCTTGATTATTTATTTGATTTGCCCCTGTGTTTCCCTACTGTTCGGCTAAGGTAGGGCATGTCTAGAAATTGTTAAATCCACAGATTTGAGTGATTATTTCTGTATAATCCGAGTGCCCCAGGGGTTTTTCAGCATGTTGAATTCATTTTCGAATGCAGAAATAGATTTTAAACAACAAAAAATAATGATTTTGTGAAAATTTATATCACCAAATTCCAACGAAAAAACCCATTTCGTAGAACAGTTAGACAATGCCGCTAGCAATTTATCCTTTGACAAGGATAATAATTACTTTATAATAAGTTTGGGAAGAAAACCTAAGCGAGAATAATCCACTCCAGCCAAGTTGGTGAAACAGAGTTCGTTACATCAAAGAATCCAGCTCAAAGCTCCCGTTTTCCAAAACCAGAGTTTGATGAGAAGTTGAGAACATGGATGAAGAAATATCTGTTTTTTAATTGATTCCTTAAATTGTGTCCTGCCCTAGGTTTAGTTGGGACCTTGGGTTGGTTTATTCTTTAGGTTTGTTTTCTCTCTATTAAATTAATTTTTAGAATTGTTCCTCTTTCCTTGGATCTAGACAACTGGGCCAAAACCCAGATCTCAACCCGAGATTTTTTTTTATCCTTCTTTAGTGACTGAAGGCAATTTTACAAATCTTAACAGCCAAAACCGAAATCTCAACCCGAGATTATTTTTCTTTAACACTAAAGGCAATTTTACAAAACCTAACACTAACGACAATTGGGCAAACTCTAGCACATAGGTTATATATCCGATATAATTTACGTCTCTTCATTGGGGTTAAGAAAAGCTTGGTTCTTTTGGAAAGAACCAGATTCTTTAAGCTCAAGTCAAGGCATGAATTTATTTGGGCTGTTGAAAATGATATTTTCTAATGAGGTGTTATTTATATTTTTACAAGCAAAATTGGTAACTAAATAAGGAGCTTGGCCCTGGCTTCTGGTGATTCGAAAGTTGCCAAAAGGCATCAACATAAACTTCTGAGCAAGACAAGGTCATAAGCAATTGAGGTCACAATAGACAACACTTGATATAAGAGGAGTTCATAAACAATTGATATAAAAGACAAGGTCAACAGAAGGTGGCAAATTCTTCTCACCACCTTTCATCATGACGAGATTATGGTGGCATAGTTCAGATCGCTATCTTACATCATGATGGGATTATGGTGGGCTCGTTTTCCACTTGCGTGAGACAATCGGTAGTGCCTCCATCAATTTTAGATAGGGCTCCCAGTTCCCTCATTGGATCACGATCCCCTTCCCCTTACGTTTGACCTAAGTAAAGAGTCATTCTTCATCCTTGGCGTTCTAAAAGTTTATTTTTCCCACCCATGTTTCCCTACTAATCTCACAGAGATCGCATAGACAAATTCACTTTCTTCGGCAGATTTCACTACTTGCATGCACATAAACACATTGAATTGGTTTCTTTTATTGTTCGTATCACTGCTTTGAGCATTATAATACTGTCAAACACATGAAATGATTTTATATTATATTTACTTATCTGGTCAGGTCAGTCATTTTAAAGATTTTATCAAAAATTGATTTGATTTTAATCAGTGGCAAGTTTTGCGGAATTGGGTTTTTTTAAAGAGGTAAAAAAACCTAGAATCCTGATTCTAATCAGTGGCAAGTTCTGCGGTATTGGATTTTTTTAAAGAGGTAAAAAAACCTAGAACCCTGATTTTAATAAAATCCAGTGGCAAGTTTTGCGGCGTTGGATTTTTTAAAAGAGGTAAAAAAACCGTAATCCCAAAAATATTATTAAAAAAATCCAGAAACCTCTAATATTATTATAAAACCTCTAGAAAAACTTATAAATATAAATTATGGAAATTCTGCAACAAAGTATCACATATAATTCACTTTTTCAAGAACGAGTTATTTATATTATAAAAAAAACCCAGAAACTTCAAATATTATTAAAAAACCTCTAGAAAAACTTGTAAATATAAATTACGGAATTCAGCGACCAGTATCACATATAATTCACATTTTCAAGAATAAATTATTTATCTTGATTTATTATAAGTTACTTGGTTTGAAATTCTTCTCAGTCTAAATAAAAATGCATATATTTTTTTCACACTTTACATGATTTTCCCAAAGGGTAAACTCAATTACAAGAAAATTGGACCATGTCGAATTTCGAGAAAGATTTCTGATTATGTATATAAGCTATAATTGCCGGAAGATTTTGACATTTCTCCAATATTCAATGTGATCGACTTATACGAGTTTCATGAGGGAGAAGAGAATGATGAAGAAAGTACTCTTATTGAATGGAAGAAACAACTATCTGTTAAACTAGATGAAGAATTAGAACAAATCTTAGCGAAGAGAGTTAGCAAAAAGATCCAAAATAAAGAATATTATGAATATCTATTTAAGTGGAGAAACAAGGGTTTCAAAGATGCATCGTGGGTTTCTAAAAATGAGCTAGCACGTCTACAAGGATCTTCTTTGCAGAATCTACAATTGCATCCACATGAGTTGGAGCTCATGTTTTTCTTATCAAGGATGTTTGATGCATGAGCATCTTTGGCTTTAAACAATCTGCATCAACACAAAACATTTCGATTTCAAGTTAGTAAATTGTAGGGTGAAATAAGTGTTGCAACTCCCGTTGCTGCTACACAAGTGCTGTAACTTCCATTGCTGTGACACCAGTTTTGTAATTCGCGTTGTTGTAACACCCGTGCTGCAAAACATGTTGCTGCAACACCAGTGCTGTGACTCCCATTGCTGTAACACCCGTTGTTGCAACACCCATGCTGTAACACATGTTGCTGCAACACCAACGCTTCAAGTCTAGGCAAGTGGAAATTTTGTTAGAGTGTTGCGAATCATGGCTCCACGTGTTTTACAAAAATTTCGTGACAATTGGTGGGCCAACCACGTGATGTAAGACAAATCACTTGTAATGATTGAGGAAGTTAACCGCTACAATTGTTTAAGTTTCCAACACACATTTGGAAAACGATTGAGAATTTGGGTTGTTGTAATTGTCTAGCGTCCAATGCATTTTGGTGGAGGAAAAGAAGAAACTGTTGGGAAAAAGAGACAAATTAGTTGCCAAGAAACAAAAGAAAAGAAAGAATGGGAAAAATCAAAAGGGAGGAGATTGGTTTTCATTTTGGGGAAGGGACAATTTAGTTCATGAGAGACAAAAGATGGGAAACAGAAAAGGGATGGATGTAGGAGAAACAAAACAGAGGAAGGGATGCATTGATTTAGGATGAGAACTGAGATAGATTGACTGATAATGTAATGAGACTGTGAGAAACAATTTTTTTGTCTGGTTAATAAATAATATTGAGTCCTTGTTTAATCGTGTTGTCTCTTGTTCATGAGCCCTTTCTTTTGCCCTTCTCGGATTAACTGACCAAGGCCAAGTTCTCCTCTCCATCTCCTTGTTTGCTGGCTTTAGAATCCTCACGAGTCTCTTTCTGGATGCAATCATCCTTAAGCCTTTCCCAATTGGGAAGTTTCTCCCGAGCGCATACTCCATTGACAAATGGTTCCCATGACTTGGTGAAACCATTTAATGTCACATTTACAAGTTCTACGTCATATACTTTCTCCCCAATGGCTGCAAGCTAATCACGTCTGGGTGATCCTCATGAAGTAGCTGGTAACATTGTCAGATCTTGACATCTAGATGGATTTGAGCTTGTTTCTCAAGATC
>CBVK0101603946.1:0-21615 GCA_900067695.1 Picea abies
TCTTTCACTCTGTATTTTTAAAGTCTCTGTACATTTCTCTAACTAATAGAAATTGTGTATTATTGTATATCTATGTTTATGGTTGCATCTATGATACATTTCTGTTATATTATTGAATATCTACAATATCTCTGTGTATTTCTTTATTATATCTCCGCTCTCATTTCGTGCCGAAATCTCTGTGTATTTCTTTATTATATCTCCGCTCTCATTTCGTGCCGAAAATAATCCAGATCAACGCATCAGTGGATTTTCAGCTACGGGAAAAAGCAAAGGAAGGTTGAAAGGTTAGAAAGTTGAGATTTCCAAACCCCGAATACTCGAAGGGATTGTGACCGTTGATTCGAGAAGACCACGCGTCGTTAGATTGTGGACACTGGGTGAAATGCTCCGAGAGCAAGCGGAGTTTGAGAATCAAGTCTCCCGAAGCCCGAAAGGCGAAATCGATCTCGTCCATTGGTTTGGAGGGCCACATGTCACTTGGTTGTTGAGACTAAGGATCGCACGTGGACGGAGGAAAGAAGGCAGGAAAAGATAATATATCAGATCTGTTGATCGAGGAGCATTGTCAAGATCGTGAGTTCGACGGTCCCATCGCATTGCGGGGCCAGAACATGCTCGGGTCTTAATTTTTCTTGAGCAGGCCGCAATCGAAACCAAGGTTTTTTAGAAAGGACGTGTGGAGACTCGTAGTGAATTGCGGGGTGAAAAGAGGGTTGCCCTCAAACCGCCTATGGATGCGCCTGCAATCACGTGTTCACATGAAGTTCATAGCCCAAGTTCATATCGTGAAACAGAGCTAGCGCTCATTAGACCGAGATCGGGAAGCGCCTTTTGAATAGGCCTTTGGTCACGTGAAGGAAGAGGCTTAGAAGCCAAAAAAGCCAAAGATGACTGGCTGTAACTGACATAGAAGACGAAGAGTTGTGACTGCCAGAGAAGCCGATGAATCTCAGGAAAACGACCTCTGATGATGAACACATACAGCATAACCGTTAGAGAAGACGAAGAGTTTCTATGATGATCATGCAGAGGACTCAGTGTGTAAAAGATATGTAAAACAGAGAAGAGGTGGTTGATTGGATTGGAAGCCACGCTATGGGGAGGATGAGATGCAGTGAACAACTTGAAGGGCAAGACAATGGCGCAGTGAAGAGCATGCGGAGGCATAGCGCATAGAATGGACATGGCACACAAAGCATAAAATGCAAAAGAACAGAAAGCGCAAAGGAGGGAGAAGGAGGACACCGATGTAGACAGAGCAGAGCAGTGTAGCAGAACAGTGATTAGACTGGTAAGCCATTAATGAACACTGTATCACTGTCACAAATTTTAGTAAGCAAAGATTTATATTTAAGTGTGGTAGGGAGGTGGTAGGGAGGATTGTTGTCCTCAGAGTTTCAAGTGGGTGCTTGAACAAAGGGAGTTGAAGCTTCCATCTGGTTGTAGCCATAAAAAATCAGGGTGGTGCAAGGGAGAACTATTGTTCTCTGTTATACATGTTGGCGCCTGTGTGATTGGAAGTTGGTGCTTCCATCCAATTGGTGCTGGAACACTCAGGGATTTGGTGCTAGAGAAATCAGAGAGTTGGTGCTCTCAACAAGTTGTTGCTTGTAAAACAGAGGTGGTAGCCTCAAAAGGAGTTGGTGCTCATAAGAATGATAATGTATAGAAAATAAAGACTACTTATCATATCAAGAAGAAGAGGTTTTTTCCCTTTATGGGTTTCCTTAGGAAATATCAGTCTCTATATATTTCATGTGTGTGATTGATGTTGAATATTCTATTGCTTATTTCCCTGCATTATTGTGATCATCATTGAGTGTTCTGTAAAGAGTTTAAAATGGGCATAATTGTTTAAGCACAATAATAATTGATTCACCCCCCACCCTTTCAGTTGTTCAACAATTGGTATCAGAGCGGGTTCCTTTTATCTAAGGGTAGATCCTAGAGCTTAAACATGACTAGCCATGAAGAAACTTCAACTAATAAGGCCCCCTTGTTCAACAGAACAAACTTTGCCTCCTGGAAAGTTAGGATGAGAACCTACATAATGGCTTTAGGTGCAGATGCCTGGGATGTGGTAGAGAATGGTTATGTAAAGCCAGTTGTACTAGCTTCTAAGGATGACAAGCTAGAATTCAGCTTCAACGCTAAGGCTATGAATGCTATTCTGAGTGGGCTTGCAGAAACAAAATTTGTAAAAGTTATGCACTTTGAATCTGCCAAAGAAACGTGGGACAAACTCATTAGCAGTTATGAAGGTAATGAGAAGGTAAAGGATGCCAAGCTTCAAACCTACAGATTACAGTTTGAATAGTTAAAGATGAAAGAGGATGAAACTATTGGGAAGTACTTTATGAGAGTTGAAGAACTAGTAAATGCAATGATAGGACTTGGTGAAAAAACGAGGATGTCTCTTTAGTTCAATTTTTTTTGAGATATCTGCCCGAGAGGTTCAACCAAAGGTCTCTCCTATAGAAGAACTTAATGATCTAAAAGCTCTGCCTATTGACCAACTCCTAGGAACTTTGTCTGCTTATGAATTGAGGATCGGTAAAGATAAACCCACCTCTAGGGAAGCATCATTTAAAGTAGATGAGAATGAGGATTCTGAGCCTAATGAAATTGAAGCAAAATTTGTGAGAAGACTAAAGAAAGGATCAGGCAAGTACCAAGACAACTTGCCCTTCAAATGTTTTAACTATGGAAAGATAGGTCACTTTGCATCTAAGTGTCCACACAAGAAGCAGAATCATAATTCTGAAGATGAAAAGAAGTACAAACCCAAGAGATTTGGTAAGAATTTTTTTTTATGTGTAAACAATGATGACTCTTCAGAAGACACAGATAGTGACTCTTCCTATGAAGATAAGGTTAATGACTTTATGCTTATGGCCAAAGAGGATTATGATAATAAAAGCACAGGAAGTGATGTTAATGATGAAGAAGGTGTGGTTGATATGGAAGGTGAACTAATTAGTGCTTTAGAAGAGATTGACATACTCGAACTTAAGAAGAGAAAACAAAAACAGTTGTTGATGCAGTTTGAAAAGAATGGTAAAAAACCTGATTAAGACTTTGCCCTGCTAAAACTGGAGTTAGAAGAGGCAAAGAAAATAGATGACATTCTGAAACAATAGTTATCAAAAAAGAAGGCAAGATGTGAAGCCTTGGAAGAAGAGGTAGTAAAAACTAGAAAAGAGATGGAGAAGTTTAAAGCATTATATCTCCAAAATCTTCCAAGCATTAAAGCTTCAGTAGAACTAAATGACATTCTGAGCAAACAAAGATCTCCCTTGTTGAAGATTGGTTTAGGTTATGCAAATGGTTCAAGCAGCAAACAACCAGAAAGTAAAGAGCCAGTAAAGATGATCAAGTTCCAAGTCAACAGACAATCAGACCATGTGAGTACTATGCCACCAAAATCTAATCAAGACAAGATGATCCTTGATAAAAAACAAAGATATCAGAAGATGGAGCAAGAAATGCTAAGAAGGAGGCCATCCTTCAAGTACCAAAATTTCTTCCATGGTTACTGTTTTTACTGTTCTAATTTTGGTCATAAGATTGCAAATTGTCAAATTAAGCTTAGAGACATGCAACTGAGGAGGTCAAGAAATAAACAATCTTTGCAGCATAGAACTAAGCAGCCAATGAGTAAACAACGTAACACCAATCACTTTGACCTATTGAACAATGAGCTCGAATGTTATAACTGTCATAACTTTGGCCACAAAGCTGCAAACTGTCATCTGAAGAATTACAAGGCAGATCCAAGGATAAATCCCTTAGCTAGAAATGCCAGCACGTGGAAAAAGAAAGATAGTGAAAAATGTGATCTAGTGCTTTCAACTCAAAAACAAAAAGACCCATGGTATATAGACAGTGGATGTTCCAAGCACATGACTAGAGATAAGGATAAGTTTATGTCTATAAGTAAAAGGAAAACAGGAAATGTAACCTTTGGAAATGATGAACCAGGTAAAATCAAGGGTAAAGGGATGGTGAATTTGAGTAATGGTAAAGGAAAATCCCAGGATGTTCTGCTTGTAGATGGGATGAAATATAATTTTCTCACTGTAAGTCAAATGTGTGACAGAGGATGTGAAGTGGTGTTCACTTCCAAATATTGTAAGATAAAGTCTATAAACTCAGGACAAGTGGTGTCTAAAGACATAAGGACAGATAATAATGTATATGTGTTGAAAGAAGATAGAGACGAGTGTCATCTAAGCAAACATGATGAAAGCTGGTTATGGCATAGGAGACTTGGAAATCTAAACTTCGAACACTTAATCAAGCTCAAAAATATTGAGGTAGTAAAAGATCTTCCAAGAATATCAAAGCCACAAGATTCTGTGTGTAAACCCTGCCAAGTAGGAATGCTAACCAGGACACAATTTAAATCCAAGAGCCCTACTTCAACAGAGAAACCACTCCAATTAGTTCATATGGATTTATGTGGACCATTAAGACGAGGAAGGCACATGGAAGGAAAACTACTTTACACTGATCATTGATGATTACTCCAGACTCACTTGGGTTGCTTTTCTCAAAGAAAAAGCTGAAGCATTTGATAAATTTAAAATATTTAAGGCTTTAACTAAAAATCAAACAGGCAACAGGTTAAAGGCAGTAAGATCAGATAGAGGAGGAGAATTTATGTCAAGTGATTTCAAGGAATTTTGTGATAAACATGGGATCAAGAGAGAATACACAGTCCCAGGAACTCCACAACAAAATGGAGTAGTTGAGAGGCAAAACAGAATAGTTCAGCAAATGGCCAGGTCAATGATGAATGAGAAGAACATTGATCAAACTTACTGGGTAGAAGCAATACACACAATAGTCCATATTCTTAACAAAACCCACCTCAAACCACATAGTGACAAGACACCTTATGAACTGTGGTATGGAAGACCTGCTTCAATCAAACACTTCAAAGTCTTTGGTAGTAAGTGCTACATAAAGAATAATAATGAAAACCTTGGCAAGTATGATGACATGGCTGATGAAGGCATATTCTTAGGATATGCTACCAATAGTAAAGGATATAGATGCTTTAATAAAAGTTTGCATAAATTAGTTGATTGCATTGATTTAAAGGTTGATGAAGGAGTCCCAGTAAGAGAGGTGAGCAATATTGAGTCTACTACAGAGGACATAGTTGAAACCAAAGATGAACAGGTCCAAGAATTAGATGGAGAAGAGACACCCATACAAGAAGAGTTAGGACAACAATCACCATCAAATCCTTCCTCCATAATTACTCAAAAGAATCATCCTGAAAGTCAGATAATTGGTGAGAAAGACAAAGGTGTACAAACCAGGAGAAGAATAATCAAAGACACCGAGCAATCACATATAGCTTTCATATCCATGGTGGAACCCAATAACTTTAATGAAGCCAGTAAATATGTAAATTGGTTAAAATCAATGAATGAGGAACTAGACCAGATTGAAAAGAATGACACTTGGGAACTCGTTCCTAGGCCAACAAATAAAAATGTAATAGGATCAAAATGGGTCTACAAAAATAAGATGAGTGAGCAAGGAAATATTGTAAGAAATAAGGCTAGATTGGTCTGCAAAGGATATGATCAAATAAAAGGATTGGATTTTGATGAACATTTGTGTCCGTAGCAAGATTAGAAGCTATCAGAATGTTTCTTGCCTATGCTTTTCATAAACAATTTAAAGTCTATCAAATGGATGTCAAGTCATCTTTTCTGAATGGAGATCTAAAAGAAGAAGTCTATATGGAACAACGAGAGGGTTTCCAACTGTCAGATAACCCTGACTTTGTTTGCAAGCTGAAGAAAGCCTTATATGGGTTGAAACAAGCTCCTTGTGCCTGGTATTACAGACTGGATAAGTATCTTCAAGACAAAGGGTTCAAGAGAGGAACAATTGACAACAATCTATATATCAAAACATAGGGTAATGATTTGCTCATTGTGTTGGTCTATGTAGATGACATCATCTTTAGAAGCAATAATGCCTCATTGGTACAATGGTTTGCTTATGCTATGTAGTCTGAATTTGAAATGTCTATGATAGGGGAACTACCATTTTTTCTTGGTCTGCAAATTACTCAGAAGTCTGAAGGAATATTTCTTTCTCAAGAGAAATATCTAAGAGAAATGTTGAAAATGTTTCAAATGGAAGACTTTACAACTATGAACACACCTATGATGATTGGATGCAAGTTAAGCAACGATGATGACTCACCTGATGCTGACAAAATTTCATATAGGTCTATGATAGGCAGCCTATTGTACATCACAACATCCCATCCAGACATAATGCATGTTGTTGAATAATAGGAAGGTATCAGGATGCACCTAAACAAAGTCCTTTGTTAGCTGTCAAAAGAGTATTCATATACTTAAAAGGAACATTGAACTATGACCTATGGTATCCTAGGAATCATAATTTTCAACTATTAGTCTATTCAGATGTTGATTAGGCTAATTGTGTGGATGAAAGGAAAAGCACGAGTGGAGGTGCATTCTTCTTAGGAGATTCCCTTGTAGCATGGTTGAGCAAGAAGCAAGGTTCCATTTCCTTATCAACTACAGAAGCTGAATACATTGTACCTACCACTTGTTGTACCCAAGTATTGTGGATGATTCAAACACTTGCAGACTTCGAGGTAAAATATACTGCACCGATCCCAATTGATTGTGATAATACCAGTGCAATTAGTGTGTCAAAGAACCCTATATTTCACTCCAAGACCAAGCATATACCCATCAAGTATCACTTCTTGAGGGAACAAGTGACCAACATTGTTGTTTCTTTGCGTTATATTCCATCCAAAGATCAGATTGTTGATATCTTCACTAAACCGCTTGCAAAAGCTCAGTTTGAGTATCCACGCCAGAAGTTGGGCGTGACCCCGTTATCAAGCTAAATAGTCCATCCTGTCAGGGGGAGTATGTATTGGTTGAATATCTGATACCTCCGAAAAGTATTGCAACAACTTAGGGGGAGCCTGTTTTCTTTGACATTGATGTCAACGGGGGAGAAAAGATGTTGTCTGGAAGAGTGTGCTTGCCATCAATGACAAAGGGGGAGATTGTTGGCATATTTTACAAGAAGAGTGTGCTTGTCATTGATGGCAAGAACAACAACGAACCAAACCTTCTAAGTCAGAGAGACCAGAAGCTCTAGAGGAAGATCGATAGTGGCCGTTGGATCACCAATCCCGAATACCTGATGACCATTAGATCAATGTTCAATGACCAGAGGAAGCGCAAAGGCGAAGTACATATCCGATCCATTGGATTTGAGCGTCGAGGATCAATAGTCGTTGGATCCAAAAATAAATACACAAAGGTTAAGCCATTGGATGAGCGTAGGGGAGCAGAATTGTCAAAGTCTCAAAGTCTCGAAGTAAACAGGGACTGTTCATCGTCAAGACTGATAGGTGGCACACGATCCACAACTCCAGAGAAAATCACTTTGAGAATTTTCAGTTTGAGATCTGAAATCATCGAAGTCCGGAGAGCCTGAGAGCCGGAGTAAATGTCAGCCATTAGATCATTTTAAAGTGGAAGAACAGGATAAGCTAGAAAAGCAACATCACAGAAAGATCAAGTCGTCAATCTAAGAACATGATCGACAAACAACATTTAGTTCGGGTCTAAAAGTTGCGAGGAGGTTACTGTTCGGGGATTCTCACTTAGGAAGAATTGGCAACTTGAAAAGTCGAAATACCCGAAGTCTCGAGGGTCGAAGTCCTGAACTGAATTAGGATCCACGTCAGCAAGGACATGTGGCACAATCAGACAATGACAAGTGTCAAGTTGATTCGACATTTCAGGTATGTGCAAATCGCAAATCCAAGTGACACGTGGAAGCTACTAGGCTCATGACACGTCATCAAGTGACGTAAGTAAGTGATGTCACTCCGAGAGTTTTACTTCGGGAGCTTTACAACCAACACTTGCCCAAAGTTTCGAAGTCCCGAAGTGGACATAAGTCGTCCGATTTGAAGAACACTTCGGGTGCATCATCAACCGTTGATCTAGTACAGTGGAAGGATAGTGTAAGTGGAAGTGCTAACCAATAACAAGCGGTCTCCACCGCCTATGACTTATTCAACAGGTGACCACTCCGGAGGAGAATGAAGCAGTGATCAACCTAAAGTCCCGAAGTGCCGAAGTCACTTATGATCGTTGATCGTGTAGGAGGGTACATGTCAACGGATCGTGAACTCCAAGCGAAACTACTGCGGGAAAAAGCGAAGGAGAAAGGTTGGAAAGTTGAGATTTCCGAACCCCGAATACCCGAAGGGATTGTGACCGTTGATCCGAAAGGGACAGGGTCAGTGGATTGTCAGCTCTGGGAAAAAGCAAAGGAAGGTTGAAAGGTTGGAAAGTTGAGATTTTTGAACCACGAATACCCAAAGGGATTGTGACCATTGATTCGAGAAGACCACGCGTCGTTAGATCATGGACTCCGGGTGAAATGCTCCGGGAGCAAGCGAAGTTTGAGAATCGAGACTCCCGAAGCCCGAAAGGCGAAATCGATCTCGTCCATTGGTTTGGAGGGCCACATGTCACTTGATCGTTGAGACTAAGGATCGCGCGTGGATGGAGGAAAGAAAGCAGGGAAAGACAATAGATCGGAGTCGTTGATCGAGGAGCACCGTCAAGATCGTGAGATCGACGGTCCCATCGCATTGCGGGGCCAGAACATGCTCGAGTCTTAATTTTTCTTGAGCGGGCCGCAATCAAAACCAAGGTTTTTTAGAAAGGGCGCGTGGAGGCTCATAGTGAATTGCGGGGTGAAAATCAAGTTGCCCTCAAACTGCCCATGGACGCACCTGCAATCACGTGGTCACATGAAGTTCATAGCCCAAGGTCATATTGTGAAACAGAGCTAGTGCTCACTAGACCGAGATCGGGAAGTGCCTGAATAGGCGTTTGGTCACCACCGATGGTCACGTGAAGAAAGAGGCTTAGAAGCCAAAGAAGCCAAAGACAACTGGCTGTAACTGACATAGAAGACAAAGAGTTGCGACTGCCAGACAAGCCGAGGAATCTCAGGAAAATGACCTCTAACGATGAACACATTCAGTATAACTGCCAGAGAAGACGAAGAGTTGCTATGATGATCATGCAGAGGACTCGGCGTGTCAAAGATATGTAGAACATAGAAGAGGTGGTTGATTGGATTGGAAGCCACGCTGTGGGGAGGATGAGATGCAGTGAACAACTTGGAGGGAAGAACAATGGCACAGTGAAGAGCATGCAGAGGCATAACGCATAGAATGGACATGACACATAGAGCATAAAATGCAGAAGAACAAAAAGTGCAAAGGAGGGAGTAGGAGGACACTGATGCAGACAAAGCAGAGCAGTGTAACAGAACAATGATTAGACTGGTAAGCCATTGATGAACACTGTATCACTGTAATAAATTTCAGTAAGCAAAGATTTATATTTAAGGGTGGTAAGGAGGTGCTAGGGAGGACTGTTGTCCTCAGAGTTTCAAGTGGGTGCTTGAACAAAGGGAGTTGAAGCTTCCATTTGGTTGCAACCAGAAAAAATCAGTGTGGTAGGGTGGTGCAAGGGAGAACTATTGTTCTCTGTTATATAGGTTGGTGCCTGTGTGACTGGAAGTTGGTGCTTCCATCCAGTTGATGCTGGAACACTAAGAGAGTCGGTACTTCCTTCTATTGGGTGCTAGAGAAATTAGAGAGTTGGCGCTCTCAGCAAGTTGCTGCTTGTAAAACAGAGGTGGTAGCTTCAAAAGGAGTTGGTGCTCATAAGAATGATAATGTACATAAAATAAAGACTACTTATCATATCAAGAAGAATAGGTTTTTTCCATTTATGGGTTTCCTTAGGAAATATCTGTCTCTATATATTTCATGTGTGTGACTGATGTTGAATATTTTATTGCTTACTTCCCTGCATTATTGTGATCATCATTGAGTGTTCTGTAAAGAGTTTAAAATGGGCATAATTGTTTAAGCACAGTGACCACTGATTCACCCCCCCCTCTCAGTTGTTCAACAACAAGATCATTTAATATAATATGTGTGGGTGAAACCAATCAAAATTTGAAGGACGCAAGGGTGGGCTTTGATCCATTTATGTATGCACAAGTCAGAAGATCATTTAATATAATCTAAATTTTGGTACACACTTTGTGAAAGGATAGGGTTAGATTTATTTATGATGCTTATAAACAATTGTTTGATGGTCTTGTGAGATTTGAAAATAGTTTTTATATTCTTTTTGGCTAAGGTCTTGGAAATTTGCTTTGTGATGCTTTAGATGTATGGGAGTTTGGACTCGACATGTGATGCCTTGGATGTATTTGGAGTTTGCGCTCAACAAGGAATCACCAAAAAGATCAAGTTTGCCCACTTGTTAATTCATTCTCATTGATGGGAGCTTGCAACAAACTTCCTTTAGAATCTAAGGATATACAAAGTCAAAGTTCCCATAGATCTAAAACTTTTATCAAATTTTGAACAATAAATTGATTTAGAATTAGGTATCTAATCATGTAGTAATCTTTCCTATGTGTTGAAATCCAACAATCCAAAAAAAAATATAATTCTGATTGATTCAAAACTCTCATTGATTTTTCAAACCTTGAATCATGATAAAAGTCTAATCATCCTTGAAAATTTGATCAAATCTAACCTAAATTTATGCCTAAAAATAAGCTAATTGCTTCGTCAATAAAGAGACATTGCTCTCCTAAACATATACATATAATATATTTTCGAGAAAGGTGAAGTACACCTATCACACTACAAGTTGTGAATCACAAATTACGAGTCCAAGTGCCGGACGTGAAGGGACTATCAATCGGGTTTAAATTGTCATGGCAATATAATTTTCTTGTAGTGCATGACATTTTCTTTTACAGCGTAAACCCTTTGGTTCTGCATACCAAAGCATATCAGAGCAGAGACAGATATCCATCAGCCAGAAGCAGTAATGGCGTCTATGGGGTTCCTGCAAGCCCTTGTATGGCCCTTGCTGCTTCTTCACCTTATGCTGGCTTCCCCAGCAGATTCATTTTATCTTCCGGGGGTGGCCCCTCAGGACTTTTCCAAGGTATGTCTGAGCTTTTAATTCTGCTTATGTTTTTTCAAATCATTCTTATGGGTGAAGGTCTCGAGGTTCCCCAGCCGCTGTAAATTGCAGGCAATCGTTCCGATCTTGATTTGCTCGCATGATATTTATTGTGATCTTATAGGGTTTCTTGTTTTGTTTTTTTAAGTGGTTAAATTTAGGGTCTGGAATGTTACAGATCTAGACTTTCAAGGGTTTATGGTGATATTTCTATGTGAATTGTTTAATAGCCGTGCACAGTTGGCTGCGGTAAGCTAGGTTTTTTTTTTTTGTTGAGTACAAATTTAAGAAAAACTGGAACATTTGGGCTGATTGCGCAAACAGTGTCATTTGCTTTTCCCTCAACCGTGGGCATTCAATGTCCCTGGAACTTTCAGCCGATCTCGGATGCAGTTTTTACTGCGTGCCCGGCTGAGACTTGCACCTGATCTCGGATGCAGTTTTCACTTGTCTACCTGGGATTTTAACCTGGGCCATCTTCATAACAAGCACAAGCAATTTTTACCGCCCGCTCGCCCGCCCGAATTGGAACCCGGGTGATCTTCACAACAAGCGCTCCCACTAGGGGATAGACCGCAGCCTGATGGGCCCTAGCTAGATTTTATTACAACAGAGCCCTTAGTCGCGCCTTACAATATTGAGATGGGGCTGATTACCTTATGAGGATCTGTTTTCATTTTGTGTGTCCACTGGTAAGGTAGATTGGGCCGGGCTCAAGAGTTAAAATGTCTCGTTATTTGCAAGCAGCCTATATTTTTAGGTTTTTTCACTGCGTGAGAGTGCAGATCTAGTAGTTGACTATACTGTACGCTTTTTTGTTTTGTCCAATTTGTAGGTTTTTGAGGTTTCTGGCCAAGAATATAATTGTCATTTCACGAGACGTTATGCTGCATCGAACCTTAAGGAAATTAGTAACGGGTTCATTTGATCAATTGCCCGGGAAGGAATTTTCTATGAAGTTGTGATTGTTGTTTAGCATCACAGTTCAAGAGGCAAAAGTGAGAATGATCATTAACTGAATAGTCTATCAGATTTATTTTTTAGTTGGTAAATGGTCCGTTGTTCACCTTGTCTGTTGAGATACATTGCCACTTCCGTGGCTTAGTTAACAGTCAGATATCACAATATAGAACACAATTGGCTGCATTAACATGGCAACATGTTCTTTTAGGGGTATTAAACTCAGGTGTGTCTGAACTGAATAAATCAACTACTCTTTGCCCATTTTTCTTCACGACAACTAGTTTCACAGGTGACACATATATGACCTCCTTTGTATTGGCATGAATTTTCTGGATTTCAGTCCTGAAGAGATGGATCAACTGAATTTTATTAAAATCTATAGGACCGACAGAATGATATGGTTCCTTTAATGATATATCTGTCTTCCAGCTAATGCCGATCCAGATTCGTCTTCTTTTGTAAATTTAAAACTTTTTTTTTCCAAGAAAAAGATCAGCATTTTTAATATTTCTAGGTGAAATCAAAATATATATTTAACTAGTCGTGAGGACTCTTCCGAGGACTAGGTCTCTCTTCTTTTTCAAATGCAGAAGATAGTCTACCAAAATACTACTCCTTGTCGACTGTCACAAGGATTTATACCGTCTTTCATCAATCTCTGGCTCTAGAGCCGTTTTCAGATTCCAAAACTGCAACACATCATCTCCAGAACAGCACTAAGATTAGCATTCTTTTCAGAAAATGAAAGAAATTTCTTCAGGGTGAGTTCGTCTGTCGTTTCTTTCAGCTATAACCAGCGTGCCTTCCTGCAGGAGCAATGCTTCTTTATCTGCCCTGTTATTCACTTCTCTGAAGACATGGTGGAAAGATATATTTTCATTAATCTTTTCTGTGACTGGAAGTAACAGCTATGTTTTCCAGGTTGATCATTCCATTAGCCCATTTTATGACAATTTTGCTGTTCAAACACCTGTAAGTACTTTGCTCTCCTGTCAGCTGCCGATTTCAGTAAGAACCTTACATCTGCCTGTCAGATTTGTTATTGGTTCCTTGCCCCAAAGCTGCTTTGAAGGCAAAGAAATGACTTTTAGTCTTTTAGACATAAATATGCCACTTGCTTCATTTTGACTATCTCCATTGAAGAATCCCAGAGTTTAAGGGGATATATATCAGGCTCTTTGATTGTTCTTTTGACGTCTGCCTTCAATGGAGTCCATATACTATCATAAGCATATTTTATTTGATAGCAAATGTCAATGGGAATGATTTCCATACCTTGGAAAGTCATGTCATTTTTGGCTAGCCATAATGCCCAAGTCACTGTACATGGGAGTGCGCTATGTTCTTTAACCTTTTTATTTTCACACCAGTGTTTGAAACATGCTAGAGTAGAGTCTTCTTCTCATTTTCCATCATCATTTACAAGTTTCAAGACATCTTTCCAGACTTCCTTTGGGAATGGACAGTGAACTATTAGATTGTAAATTTAATACCTATGGACATTTTTGTTTATCATAATATAATGTCACACTCATAGATGGGCAAACCCAACTTCCATATTGCTGCAGCTGCATGTATACCCATGAACCCCCAATGACCATGTGTTGAGTACTAATCTATTTTTCCCTGAAAGATCCTAGACTTTGTTTGCTTCCATAAGAAAATAATTATTGGTTCTTTTCATATTTTGGAAAGAGCATTCTGACACCAGTGTGGAATGAAGCTCATTTTCATCATAGCCTGGCCTGCTCTGCCAACTTTCTTACATGATTTAGCAATCATAGAAACTGGAGCAATTTCTTATAGCAACTTAAGTCATTAAGTTGACATTCCATGATATCTTTGGTACTCGAGTATTGGATCCTGTTGCGAACAGTTTCTTTTCAATGAATTTGTTCAATGGATTGGTTCAATTGTATCATCTTGGTGATTCTGGGTCTACCTGTGTTGTTTAGGGTGATGAGCTGCAAGTGAAAGCAAATAAGTTAACCTCGGATACCCATGAACCCCAATTACCATGTGCTGAGTACTAATCTATTTTTCCCTGAAAGATCCTAGACTTTGTTTGCTTCCATATGAAAACAATTATTGGTTCTTTTCATATCTCAGAAAGAGCATTTTGACACCAGTGTGGAATGATGCTTATTTTCACCATAGCCCAGCCTGCTCTGCCAACTTTCTTACATGATTTAGCAATCTTAGAAAACTGGAGCAATTTCTTATAACAACTTAAGTCATTAAGTTGACATTCCATGATATCTTTGGTACTCGAGTATTGGATCCTGTTTTGAACAGTTTCTTTTCAATAAATTTGTTCAATGGATTGGTTCAATTGTATCATCTTGGTAATTCTGGGTCTACCTGTGGTGTTTAGGGTGATGAGCTGCAAGTGAAAGCGAATAAGTTAACCTCCACCAAGACACAACTGCCTTATGATTTCTATTATTTGGACTACTGCAAGCCAACTGAAATTGTCAACAGTGCTGAAAATCTAGGGGAAGTTCTTCGTGGTGACCGCATTGAGAACTCTCCATATGTTGTGAGTATTTGCATGGACTGTAATTCTTTTTCTTATTCTTTCAATTTGTCTCTAGGTCTCCTTGTCATATTTTTCTAGGATTCAAAATTGATGTCTTGTATCTCAGTTTCAAATGAGAGAAAACAAGCTGTGCAACTATGTTTGCACGAAGAAACTGGACTCAAAGTCTGCAAAGAAGTTCAAGGATAAAATAGATGATGAATATCATGTCAACATGTAAGTTTTGATTTACTTCAAAATAACTCCCAATATTCTCTTTTTTCTCTATTTTACCTGGCAGCTGCAAGTGACTTGGCCTTTTGGCCTGCCCTTTTTCAGTCCTCTCATTCAGTTGGAGTAATTTGTTTTGAAAAATCAAGATTGCCAAAGAATATTGTCGATTTGCACACTAACCTGTTTTTAACGTTCTACTGAATTAGGATACTGGATAATCTTCCTCTCGTTATAGCCCGGAAAAGGGCAGATGGAAGCCAGGCTACTTCCTATGAACATGGTTACCGGGTTGGGTTCAAAGCTAGTTATGCAGGGGTAAGTATTTGATATCAGAGCATGGAGGGTTAAGCATTGATCTGAGAATTGATTAAGCATTGGAATTATTTATTTAATATTTATGTTGATCGGTGCAGAGCTCAGAAGAGAGATACTTTATCCACAATCATCTATCTTTTACTGTAAAGTTTCATAGGGACACTGAGACTGATACTGCACGCATTGTTGGTTTTGAAGTCGTACCATACAGGTTTGTGTCCACTTTCTACTCTATCTACCTCGAAAACATTTATATCACTCATGAGTCATATGTCACCAACACCTATTGTAATTAGCGTGGTTGGTAGAACCATTTAATGTGAAGCTTCAATACGAGGTTTGTGGTTTGGTGGTTTTTTGTATGGTGACTATTTTTTCATGTCGAGATGTTCTAAAAATGTGTTGTTACTTCGGAATTGCATTTACTGTTAGATTACTCCCATTTTCCTATTTCTTTTTTGTTGTTACAGAGGTAAATTACTGATAGCCTATAATTTTTTTTTTTTGACATGCAGTGTGAAGCATGAATATGAACAGCCTTGGGATCCTGAGAAACCACAGTTAACAACCTGCAATGCAAATACAAAGCGTTATGTTTCAGGTGTTGATACTCCCCAGGAAGTGGAGGAGGGTAAAGAGGTCATCTTCACGTATGATGTTATCTTTGAGGTATTGCCTGGATGTCTTGTAATGGTTAATTGATATTTCTGTTTTTGTTCAACTGTAGGAAGATGCTTTTTATGCTTGCATATCTGCAGTCAGCTAATATGGTGGTATCTTGCAGGAAAGTCCTGTGAAATGGGCATCCCGATGGGATACATACCTTCTGATGACAGATGACCAGATACACTGGTTCTCTATCATTAATTCACTGATGATTGTTCTCTTCCTTTCTGGTATGGTGGCAATGATCATGATGAGAACTTTGTATAGGGATATCTCAAAATACAACCAGTTGGAGACACAAGACGAAGCACAAGAAGAAACAGGATGGAAATTGGTCCATGGAGATGTGTTCAGGCCCCCTACTCATTCTAGCTTGCTGTGTGTGTATGTAGGAACTGGTGTTCAGTTTTTTGGAATGACACTTGTCACAATGATATTTGCTATGCTTGGTTTTCTTTCTCCTTCCAACCGTGGTGGGTTGATGCCAACTATGGTTCTATTGTGGGTGTTCATGGGTTTTCTCACTGGCTACTCTTCTGCTCAGTTATATAAGATGTTCAAGGGCTTAGAATGGAATAAAAACACACTAAACACTGCTTTCATGTTTCCTGGAATTGTTTTCTGCATTTTATTTGTATTAAATGCATTGATCTGGGGTGATAAATCTTCTGGTGTTGTACCGTTTGGGACCATGTTTGCTTTAGTATTTTTATGGTTTGGAACTTCCACGCCCTTGGTTTTTAAAATGCAGATACTTTGGTTACAAGAAACCTGCAATTGAAGATCCAATGAAAACAAACAAAATTCTCAGGCAAATCCCAGAACAGGCTTGGTACAAGCAACCCATTTTCTCCGTACTCATTGGTGGCATATTACCGTTTGGTGCTATTTTTTATCCTGACTTCTATATGGCTTCATCAGTTCTACTACATCTTTGGGTTCTTGTTTATAGTCTTTGTTATCCTGCTCATCACCTGTGCAAATATCACGGTTGTTCTCTACTACTTCCAGCTATGCAGTGAAGATTATCACTGGTGGTGGAGAGCATATCTGACTTCAGGCTCTTCAACACTCTACTTGTTTCTATACGCAATATTTTACTTCTTCACGAAACTGGAGACTTTAGTTTACCTGATTGTCATTCTGCCAAGGTCAAATAGTCTTCAGGTTGTCAGAGTACCAAACTATCCTTCCATCGTTGTCTCAGAAATGATTGGATCTGTGGTTGTGCAAATAACTTTGGCAAATGGACAACAAAGACCAGACTTACAATGTTGTTCCCTCGGGTGACATAAACTTCTGGAGCATTCATGGTGGCCTGCGCTACAGGTATATGAAAGTTCACAACCGTTGTTTGTTTGTGTTATAATAAAATTTCATCATCTGTTGTTTTATTATAAAACGATTACAATAATTTTATTTTTTTTGTGATTGTTTTATTATAAAACAATTATAATAACAATTTTTTTGTTTGTTTGTTTTATTATAAACAATAACATATATTGTTTGTTTTTATTTCTTTTGTTTTATTATAAAAAAATAAAACCAAACAAAGACAAATAAACTACAAATGGAATTTTTTTATAAATTCCTAAAAACAATATGAACACATGTTTTTGCGATTTTATGCTAAGTAAGCAATCAACAATGAAACAAACACACATGCAACGACCACGACAAGAGGTATAAAACACATTTTATTTTTTACTTTGTCACATTTTTCCTTTTTTCTGCATGTTATATTTTCGAACATCTCACAAGTTTTCATGTAGGATTTGTACTAAGTTTTTTTCAGGAGTGCAACCGATCACATCTTGTTGCTGAAGTGATTTTCAAAAATCACAAAAACTTTTGAAAAAAAAGAAATGCTTCCTTGACTGCCTGAAGGAGTTGTTACTCATCATAAACATTATGACGTTTGTTGTTACAGATAAACCTTTTCATAAACCCATTTGTGTCATGAATGTCTTCCTCCATTTCTCCTTCAAAGCAAATTGGTCATCCCTGTGTTGAATCCCATCTTCCATTGAATTATCCTTCATGACTTCGTACATGCCTATCTTTTTGAGTCACATACATCTCTTTAGCTTTTTCAGTTCAATTTTCCTTGTCAATAAAACTATCCAGCTCCCTTTCCATGACTACATTGCCATGCCATAAACAATGTTTCTATTGAGATATTTCCTATAGTCCTAATATTTTTATCAGAACTCGTGTTGACTGATGTGGGATTCCTTAAGGCCCACCTTTTCTATGCTTAGTTTTCTTTCTCCTTGCAACCGTGGTGGGTTGATGACAGCTATGGTTCTATTGTGGGTGTTCATGGGTTTGTTCGCTGGCTACTCTTCTGCTCGGTTATATAAGATGTTCAAGGGCTCAGAATGGAAGAAAAATACACTAAAGACTGCTTTCATGTTTCCTGGAATTGTTTTCTGCATTTTCTTTGTATTAAATGCATTGATCTGGGGTGAGAAATCTTCTGGTGCTGTACCTTTTGGGACCATGTTTGCTTTAGTCTTTTTATGGTTTGGAATTTCCGTGCCCTTGGTTTTTATTGGCAGCTACTTTGGCTACAAGAAACCTGCGATTGAAGATCCAGTGAAAACAAACAAAATTCCCAGGCAAATTCCAGAACAGGCTTGGTACATGCAGCCTGTTTTCTCCGTACTCATCGGTGGCATATTGCCGTTTGGTGCTGTTTTCATTGAGCTGTTTTTCATCCTGACTTCTATATGGCTGAATCAGTTCTACTACATCTTTGGGTTCTTGTTTATAGTCTTTGTTATCCTGCTCGTCACCTGTGCAGAGATCACGATTGTTCTCTGCTACTTCCAGCTATGCAGTGAAGATTATCACTGGTGGTGGAGAGCATATCTGACATCAGGCTCTTCAGCACTCTACTTGTTTCTATACGCAATATTTTACTTCTTCACGAAACTGGAGATTACTAAACTTGTTTCTGGCATTTTGTACTTCGGCTACATGACGATCATTTCATATGCTTTCTTTGTATTGACGGGTACTATCGGCTTCTATGCATGCTTCTGGTTTGTCCGAAAAATTTACTCATCGGTGAAGATTGACTAAAGCTGCTTGGCATGGCTACTATATTTTTTGAAATCACTAAGGGTATAGTCAATGACAAGGAAGCAGAGAATACTTATGTGTACAAGTTACTCATTATTCGCAACTTGCCAAGTCGCAAGCAAAGAAAAGCCCGGCTTGTAGAGAAGTATATCTATGTGGTGAATGCTACTTCTTGGTGCCTTCTTTATGATGAAGGCTACCATTTGGTTGAAGCCACTATGGAAATTTGTGTTAATTTGCTTTGTATTGAGAAAATTGTGTTAGCAATAACATTTATTTCTTTGATTCTCAGATTCAACATTATTTTGATCAAAAGTGATCCAGTTAGCGTTTGTTTTAGGAATGACAGGAAATTCAACACTGCATCTTTTTGAGTCTGGATATTTGCATTTTTTGTTCAGTGCAAAGTAATTGGTTTTAGTAGTTTCTGTGTAGTGATGGGGTACTGAGTGATCTGTTGTGTCAAATATTATGCAAATATATGGTGAATGCTACTTCTTGTATCTTCTTTATGACGAAGGCTACGAATTGGTTGAAACCACTATGGAAATTTGTGTTAATTTCCTGTTGTATTGAGAAAATTGTGTTAGTAGTAACATTTATTTCTTTGATTCTCAGAGTCAGATCAGAAGTGAATCCAGTCAGTGTTTTGTTTTAGGAATGACAGGAAATAAAACACTGCATCTTTTCAAGTCTTGATATTTGCATTTTTTTCTTTAGTGCAAAGTAACTGGTTTTAATCGTTTCTTTGTAGTTATGGGGTACCGACTGATCTGTTTTGTCAAATATTATGCAAAGTGCACTAATGATTGTTTCGAGGCTTTGGACAGCCACAGGACTTTAGGGTGACTAGCAATATACTGTTAATGTCTGAGTAGGCAACATGTTTTATGCCATTAGTTTGGAACCATATTTATGGAGTTTTGGTTATTCAATTCATTTCTGACAAGAATGTAGATTAAAAATCTGTCATTAATAGTTGTGGAACCATACTTGTGGAGTTTTTGGTTAATTCGATTCATTTCTGACAAGAACGTAGATTAAAAATTTGTCATAAATAGTTGTTTCCCCCTTAGGTTTGAATTATGGCATTCTTTTGGTCAATGTTGTCTTAGATTACTTATAATGATGGTCAATGTTGTGTTAAATTTCTTATAATAATGAAAATCTACTTTTTCCCACTTGTATAACTGAGCAATCTTTTGCAGATACAGAAATATACACAGGAATAAGTTATCTCGTAGACCAACTAGAGGACATTCAAAGGTTATGTGAGAAAAACAAATGTCCAGATAACCGCACATTCTTGAATTAATATTTCAATTTGAAATAATAGTTCTTTGGTATGTAGGATGAATTCAAATTAGACATTCATCATCTATTAAGCCTTATTTTGTGTGTAAATGTTTTGCATTATGTTTCATTGAGTTTTGCTTTTTTGAAAATGCCGTGAAACGTTTGGCATTGTGTTTCCTTGTTTTGCTTTTGTTTTTTCTTGACTGTTGCAAAATGATTTGGGACGATTATTCGTGAGTCATGCAGGGTTCTAAGGAAAATAGAATGGATAGCGTTGCAGGGGATTCCTCTTTCATCCTTTGCGACTTTACGAAAATTAATTCCTTTTTTCTGCTTTCTGAAATGAATGCTTCAGTGGAAATAAGTAGGTTCATAAATTTATGTGTAACAAACCAAAAGCATTGACAAATATGATAATAGACTATGGAAGATTTTATACTAAAAATCTCTTCAATTAAGTCAAATTATACGCCTAGGTTTTGTATTGATGGTGTTTAGAAGCAATGCAAAAATAGTCTATTTGACTAGGTCCAGTTATGCACCTAGTATCTGTTAGCACAAATTTCCATTATGCACCTAGTATCTGTTAGCACAAATTTCCGTCCTCCAATTGAGCTGATAATGGTGTTAGGACAGCGATGAAAACCTGGCTTATTAAAGGAGTAATGGCCTCAATTGTCATTGACCAAACCCTTTTCTGTTTTGGGGAGTCTCTAGGCACAATGAAGTGTCTGGCTGTTGTCATTAAGTTTGATTTCTGCCTATAAAACCTACAAAACAACACACTGTTCCTCTTGAACAGTGTGTAAAAACAGTCCAAAACGATGAGGAAAAACAATCTTCTACGCTTGGAGGGAACCTGCAGGGTTAGCACAATGATAATAGACTGAAAAGAAGAAGAAAATTATTCAAAAAGATCAGAATTAACCATAATGAAGAGTTCAGAAAATGACATCAGATCTCAAATTTATCATATTTGAAGACAAAGGGGATTGTTTGCACCACACTTGGCTAGCCTACAACCGGTATAGTGACTACTTTGCTCAAAGAGGAGCCTCTGGACTAGAGAACAAGAGAGAAGAAAATGAGAGAGACACTATGCTACTACTGCAATGATTTGACCAATAACCAATGACAAGCATTCAATATATAACCAGTGAGGGCACATATCCCAAGGGAGAAAGAGATGATGCATGAGTGGCCAAGAATAAAAGCTAGGCACATGATGGAACATGTGGAGAGGGAAAAACAAAGTGAGTTAAAGTCCAAGTATGCAAAGAAGGGTTAGGTAAGGTAAGGTGCATGGGTGCATGAGAGGCTAAAAATAACTGCAAGTCCAAGCAATTGAGGCATGCTAAGAGACAAGTGGAGTTAGTTGGGGAATGTGTTCACATGTAGGAGAGAAGAGATGGCGCACTTAGGGAGAGA
>CBVK0101603995.1:0-10661 GCA_900067695.1 Picea abies
ACCTGCAAGGAACGCATGTCAATCACGTGTGTAGGATCACTAACATAATGTATCAAAACAAATACATGAAAAACATCATGCATACGCCTCAAAGAATCAGGCAAGGCTAGTCGATAGGCCACGTGCCCCTTCCTTTCCACAACTTTGAAAGGTCACACAAACCTAGGAGAGAGTTTATCACCCTTTCCAAAATTGATCGAACTCTTGTATGGTTTCACCCGCAAGAAAACTCAGTCGCCAACTTCATAATTGTGGTCGACGCGATGCCCATTAGCATGAATCTTCTATCGATCTTGCACTTCTTTAATCCTTTGTATTATGGTTTGCATTTGTTCTTCCATTTCTTGGATCGCTTCTGGTCCTACCAGGACCCTATCCTCAATTCGATCCCAAATGGCATCCGACACGGTCGCCCGTAAAGAAACTCAAACAGTGCCATTTTAATGGTACTTTGATAGCTATTGTTGTATGCAAACTCTACCAGTGGCAAGAAATCTTCCTAACACTTCTGTTGGTCCATCACATACATACACAACATATCTTCCAAAATCTGGTTTGTTCTTTCTGTCTGCCCATCGTTCTTAGGGTGATATGTTGTACTAAAGTTCAGTTGTGTTCCTAAGGCATCTTGGAAGCTAGTCCAAAATCATCTTGTGAACATCGATTCTCGATCAGATATGATCCTTCTTGGTACACCATGTAATCTCACAATCTTGTTGATAAAAAATCTAGCTATGTTTAGCACCTAATACGTCGCACGTATAGGAATAAAATGTGCACTCTTCATCAGAGTGTCAACTACCATGAAAATCGAGTCGTGTCTCCTTGCCATTAGTGGAAACCCAACAATAAAGTTCATCGAAATGACCTCCCATTTCGATTTCGGAATAGCGTGTGGTTGTAGTAATCCTGTCAGATGTCTATGTTCATCCTTCATTTGCTGACATTCTAGACATCTCTCCATGTATATAACTATGCCCTCCTTCATTCCTTTCCATAAGAATAAAGACTTAAGGCTTGCCCTCATCTTCGTGAATCCTGGATGAGTCATGTACACTGCTCTATGAACCTCGCTTAAGATCAAACTTTTTAATTCATCGTTAGGTGGTATGTAAATCCGGTTATTATACCTCATCAATCCGTCGTTGTCCAATGTACATCTTTCAAACTTTGGTACCATCATGGTGTCTTGTTTGATATTTTCCTAAACCTCTTTATACCAATCATTGTCAAACTGTATAGTTAGAATATTTTCTCAAAGATTCGTTTGAAGAGGTATCACTGAAAATACGCGTGGTCTCCGACTCAATACATCTGCCACTTTGTTCACTATTCCTTTATGTAAGTAATCTCAAAGTCATATTCACTAAGAAATTTTGACCAATGCCTTTGTCGCGTGTTCAAGTCACTCTGTGTAAATATGTGCTGCAATCCGCAGTGATATGTTTTTAGGTCGAAATTTCATTCAATCAGATAGTGTCTCCACACTCTCAAGGAATACACAATGGCCAATAACTCCAAATCATACATTGTGTAGTTCTCCTTGTGGTTTCTTAATTTCCTTGAGATGTAAGTGATCACTCGACCGTCTTGCATCAAGATTTTGCCTAAGCCTTCCTTGGATGTGTCTATGCATACCAAGAATTCCTTGTCCATGTTGGCGACTTTTAGTATCAGGGTTGTCGTCAGCATCCTCTTGATCCTTTGAAATCCTTCCATTCACTTCTCGGTCCATACAAACTTTTTTTTTTCTTCTGCAAATCCATGATCGGATTTTCTATATTCGAAAAACCTTCGATGAACAGTCGATAATATCCTGCTAAACCGATAAAGTTGCATACTTCCGGTATGTTTTCTAGTGTAGGCCATTCCATAATAGCCTCTACCTTTGATGGATCGATAGAGATGCCTTCTCTGGAGATAACATTCCCTAAGTAATGAATCCTTGATTGGTAAAAAGAGCATTTTGACAGTTTCCCATATAATTTGTTTTCTCGTAAACATTGTAGTACCAAGCACAAATGTTCATCATGTTCTTTCGTCATCTGAGAATATATCAGTATGTCATCAATGAATACTTGAAAAAACTTTTCCAAGTATTCTTAGAACACTCCATTCATCAAGCTCATGAATACCCCCGGGGCGTTTGTCAGTCCAAACGGTAAAACGGTAAACTCGTAGTGTCCGGACCTCGTTTTGAAAGTGGTCTTATGAATGTCTTCCTCTTTAATTCATAACTGATGATAACCTGATCTCAAGTCAATATTTGAAAACATCATCGTAGCTTTAATTTGATCAAACAAATCATCTATTCTTGGCAACAGATACTGGTTCTTGATCGTTGCCTTGTTCAATTGAATGTAGTCAATACAGAGTCTCCACAACCCATCTTTCTTTCTTATGAAAATCACAGGCGCACCCAAAGGTGACACACTTGGATTTATAAGTCCCAAGTCCAATAACTCCTTCAATTTTATTTTCAAATCCTATAACTGAGGTGTTAACATCCGATAAGGCATTCTTGCTATCGGTCTAGTTCTGGGTTTCAAGTCGATTGTAAACTCCAACTCTCTTTCGGGCGGTAAGTCTGGTCACTCTTCTAGGAACATGTCAACAAACTCGCGTACTACCAGAAGGCTTTCTAATCCTTCTACCTCTCTCTTATTGTTTAGTGCTAAGATTGCATATAACTTACATCCTTTGCACATGCTCTTCTGTAGCTGTAAGGAAGAAATGAACCTATGCATTCCCTTTCCTTTCCTTTCCATTCCTTTCCTTGACATGCCATGCCTTTCCTTGACATTCCTTTCCTTGCCTTGCATGCCTTGCCATGCCTTTCCCTTACATTCCTTGACTTACCTTTACATGCATTTCCTTGGCATGTCATGTATTTCCTTGACATGCCTTGCCTTGACTTGACATGCCATTGCCTTTCCTTGACATTCCATGCCTTACCTTGACATTTTTTTCCTTGGGTCTACGGTGCCCACAATCACCCAAAACAGGGGTTGTGAAAGTCGACAAACTGTGTTGGATTTTCATTATGCCACATTGAGTAAAACCCTAGTTTGAGAGATCCTCTAACAAACACATTTACAGGTGATATAATTACAGGAGACATGTCCCGCTAGTTGGAATCTCTTGCCAGGAGTCCAACAGAACTGACGGTTCATCGATCTGAGGCATGGTTTGTGTGTTTGGCATGTTGCAATTCACCTCTTGAAGTCATTCAGGGACACAATCACAATTTGTTCTGGGGGTACAAAATCACAATCGAGTGACATAACTAAGTTCTGTAAGCTCTAGAAGGTCCATATGGCCAATTCCCATGGGACCACAATGCCCACAATCGCCCGACACAAAGGTCTTGAAAGTTGACCCCCTCTGTCGGATTTTCATTGTGCCTCACTAAGAAAAACTCTAGTTCCATAGATCCTCTAAGAAATGCTTTTCCAGGCAAAAAACAAATAGGAGAGGGGTCCCCCTAGCTAGAATCTGGTGCCAGGAGTCCAATGTGTAACGACCCTGCCATTACAACAACAAATGGATTTTTGTTTTTACATTAGGATAAAATAATCGTGACACATAATTTGTAGCAATGCCTGATCAACACAGCATCATAATTAAAATCATTACAAGTGACACCTCAATGTAATCAATAACGACACAAGCCAACACATTGACATAAATGATAGTGACACATGATCAACACATAAACATAAATAACAACACAGTTCAACACATCACAATTAACTGAAGAAAATATAAATAATTATCAACCATAACATTGAATGATAAATAACTACCCACCCAACCTACCCTTCATGGTTAGGACCTCCAGGACACATAAGGAACGTTCAAGCCTAGGATTCATTCGATTAATTTTGACCACTTAAGGTCTCAGGGCTGGCGACTGTTCTGAGGAACAAGGAGGTATCTAAATCCCACTAATCAAATCAATCCAAAAATCAACTAGATCAATCAGTCAATCTTAATCATCAATTATTCATGGCGCAAGGGTAAGCTAATTACCTTAACAATAACACATCAACAATATTTCAAGGTGCAAGAGTAACAATCAATTTAATTCATGGCGCAAAATAAATTCAATCACTTAATCATTTAAACAACAATGTTATTTAGTGGCATAAGAGAATCTAAATATTAAAACAATCATACATCAACTTTATCATGGCGCAAGAGTAAAATTTACTACAAAACATACGTCAAGTAATTGTCGCCAATACCACCTACAATACAATCCAACAACATTCCTACTACAATGACCTTATCAATTAAACTGACACAATTTCGCCTATGAAACACTCCAGCCATAGTCCAAACACAAATTACTAAGTACATAAAAAAAGTTCTATTCCACACCTTAAACAAGTTCTACGCCACACATTAAACTAATTTTTTCTTCTACAATTCCGTGATAGGATTTTCTATCTTCGAAAAACATTCAATGAACCATTGGTAATATACTACTAAACCCATAAAGTTGTGTACTTCTGGTACGTTTGTCAGTGTGGTTCATTCCATAATAGCCTCTACCTTCATTGGATCCATGGTGATGCCTTCGTTGGAGATAACATGCCCTAAGTAATTAATCCTCGATTGGTAAAAAGAGCATTTCAACAGTTTCTTGTATACTTTGTTTTCTCGTAAACATTGTAGTACTAAGCACAAGTGTTCATCATGTTCTTCCATCATCCGATAATATATAAGTATGTCATCAATGAATACTTGAACAAACTTGTCCAAGTATTCACGGAACACCCCATTCATCAAGCTCATGAATACCCTTGGGGCTTTTGTCAGTCCAAATGGTAAAATGGTAAACTCGTAGTGTCTAAACCTTGTATTGAAAGTGGTCTTAGGAATATCTTCCTCTTTAATTCATAACTGGTGATAACCTGATCTCAATTCGATCTTTGAAAACTGGTTGCGCCTTTCATTTGATCAAACAAATTGTCTATTCTTGGCAACAGATATTGGTTCTTGAATGTTTCCTTGTTCAATTGATGGTAGTCAGTATAGAGTCTCCATGATACATCCTTCTTTCTGATGAAAATAACAGGTGCACCCCAAGGTGACACACTTGGACGTATAAGTCCCAGGTCCAACAACTCCTTTAGTTGCATTTTCAACTCCTATAACTCAGGCATTGACATATGATAAGGCGTTCTTGCTATCATTTTAGTTCTAGGTTTCAAGTCAATTGTAAACTCCAACTCTCTTTCGGGCAGCAAGTGTGGTAACTCTTCTGGAAATACGTCAGCAAACTATTTTACTACCAGAAGGTTTTCTAATACTTATTCCACACCCTTGTCATTCAACGCTAATATTGCATATATATTGCATCATTTTTGCAAGCTCTTCTGTAGTTGTAGGGAAGAAATGAACCTCAAGGAAACTCCCTGATTTCTTCCTACAATCACTCTTCTTTGTCCCTCATCATCATTCAAACTTAACTGTTTTTTCTTATAGTTCAGTATCGTGTCATGTGATTCCAACCAGTCCATGTCGATCACTATGTCATAATATCCTAATATCGTGACATATAGGTTGGCCTTCATTACAAAATATCCCAAGTTAATGCGACAGTCCACAACATTTCCTCCAACCTTATGTTTGGCACCTGAATCCATTTCTACGTATCTAAACTCGTCCTACTCCACTGACTTTACCTTAATTCGTTTTAGCACTGCATCAGAAATAAATTTCTTTGTATCACCTAGATCTATCAAAATACTAAAAGTTTGGTTGGCGATGGTACCTGACGTCTAGATCACAAAGGACCGATTCTCGGCCTAGCGATTATTCAACGCTACGTGAATCCTGTGGGCCTTGTCCAAATCGCCAACTGTAGTGTGTCCTGTTGATCTGGCCGCTATGGCCTTCTCAATTGGACAGTCTCGCTGGTAATGTGGTTTGCCACATGTCAAACATCCGATCTTCGGTCCAATACTCCTGGTCCCCGACGTAGAAGCTGCTGGCCTACCAGCCTGAGATCCTAGTCTATTCTGTTGAACAGGCCTAAACTGCAGCTGCTGCAGGCGATGCTTTTATTGATGCAATGGTCCTATATAGGGAGTCCTCTATTGAGGAGTCAGTCATCGAGGTGTCATGAACGTGGATCCTCTTGACGTATCTCAATATCCCTATGTCTGTCTAGCTGGCGTCTGATGATGCTGCACACCTGATGTCATCTGTCCCGTCGGTCTTGCAGGAGTCTTGCCCTGACCCCTACTGATCAAATATTCCTCAACTATGAGGGCCTTCTGGACTGCATCATGCAACGTCTAAGGCATTATGATCCTCACCTTCACACAAATGTTGGAGTTAAGGCCGAACACAAACTTTTTGACCTTTAGCTTCTCGGTGTTTAGATGTGGGGCATACCTAAGAAGCTCTATGAATTGGGCCTCACACTCCGGCACCATACGACCAACCTTTCGTAAGGAATTGAACTCATTTAGCTGGTGCTCGATGAATTCCTATGATAAATACCTCTCTCGGAACCGCTCCTCAAACAGTTCCCATGACACGTCTTCGATGGCTATGTTTAGCTGAGGCAGAAGCATCTTCCACCACAGAAGAGCACTTCCCTTCACATGAAAGACCTCCATGTGGAATTTCATGTTGGAGGTGTAGTCACAAAGTGCAAATCACATTGCCATGTTCTCCAACCAGGCCTCGACGGCCGAACCATCCGTGGCACCTATGAACTCGGAAAACTTTACCTGCTCGAGTTCTCTGTGAATGCTACCACTGCCAGCTGGGGCACGTTGCGAACCCTCATTGGGTATAGGTGCCCTGGCATCCTCTCTATCTAGTCAATTAATGAAGGCCTCTGACATCCTATGAAAAGACCTCATCAAACCAACAACATCCCCCACTTCTATCTTCTCCTATCCAGTGACTTATTCTTCTCCTTAGGGTTAGGCCCATCTAGGGTGGATGCTACTAGAGGTGTCACACCTCCTCCTCTAGCACCATGTCATCTACCTCCACTGCGTCCTATAACCATGATTACTGATGCAGTGCCCCTACCTCAATAGGGTCTGCTGACCTCCCAGTCTAGGATTGTTCACAATGTTGAGCTAGAACAACTCTCCGGATCCCTGCTGGATCCTCCAAGGATTAAAAATCCACGCAGGCCATTTATATTCCCTAGTGCAGGCATTGAGAAAAACTACACGTGCTCCTTCCTTTGCGCCTTTCCCCTTCCTGAGAAAATCACATAGTGGACACTAGATTTTCAGGCTAAGCCTCTTCCTCTCATGTGACCACACGCTGTGACCATAGGCCTAACCAAAAGGTGCTTCGTGACTCGCAACTTTGGGTATTCTGTTATGGGCCAAACCCAATACTCTCGATTCCTGACTTCCGAAATCTCGATGTCAGATCAAAGGTCCATGCTTCCCATGATCCAACGACTCAAATTTACTCGCGAGTTCGCATTTCGTGACTTTGGAAGATGGATTTCTCCTTCCTTCCAAATCCTGACTTCCTAATATTTGTGAGCATCAGATCAATGACCCACATCTCCCCCGCGATCTAATGGCTTAGGTTGACTTTGCAAGTTCGTGTTTCACGACTTTGGAAGGTGGCTTCCTTCTTCTTTCCAACTCCTGATTTCCCAATATTTGCGAGCGTCAGATTAACGACCCACACTTCCCCCACGATCTAACAGTTCATATCGACTTTGCAAGTTGACCCACACTTCCCCCACGATCTAACAGTTCATATCGACTTTGCAAGTTCGCATTTTGCAACTTTGGAGGACAACTTCCACCATGATCTAGACTCTCGATTGCTAATTTCCTGAGATCTCATTCCCACAAAAGGTATCAACGGTTCGATCCTCCCATATATCCATGACTCACTATCTCTCCTGAGCTTTCGAGTGTTGAATGATTCTCGACCCTTATCCTCCCTGTAACTTTACTAGATCCAACAACACGCGGCTATCGACGCTTCTTCCTCCTGAGATTTCTACCATCCATCTAGACTTTCAATGGCTCTTTTCCAAATAGCCCGACATTGTTCCTCCCGAGCTTCTATGAATAGAATTTGACTTCACCCTGGCGCACACTTGCACTCTTCGTGCAAACTCGCACTAATTCTCCTTGATTTTTTAAATTACTTAGTCTCTAAGGGACTCCGCCCTTCTACGCCTTTTCAAAATACTTTTTGGTGCCCTCCTGGAACACTCTGCGCTCACCCTCCTGATATTTCGAACTTAAAACAAGTTTGTCGCTACATGCACTCCTTGCACTTGATATGCACACTATGCATACAAAAGTTCCACGCTATCTCTTTTGAGTGTTGAGTCGACAAAGACTCTCTTACACACACTCCTTGCATTCAATATGCACTCCTTGCATAAAAGACTCTCTTACACACACTCCTTGCATTCAATATGCACTCCTTGCATATCTTATAGAAGAGAAACAATTGAAACTTATGCTAACATCTTACAGTTTTAGATACTCGAAACGAAAATAATTCATTCATGAAAATAACAATAACAAATAATTGCAAATAGTAACAACACTATGCATTTGGATCAACTTTCCTCTGTTATATTCATTCAAAAACAAAAATGGTTACATCTATGATCAAAACTAAACTAAGAACTCAGAATTTTCTACTAACTCGCAACAGCCTTGTTTGGGCATACAAAACCTCTATTTATCTCAGAGGGTCCTTAGGGTTCCCCCAACTACTCATCTATTGGAAACGAAAAACCTAATTGCTATCTAAGTTCAGTTACAATCAAGATCTAGGAGTGAAACTCGCAGATCAATAAAACCTCTATTTATCTCAGAGGGTCCTTAGGGTTCCCCCAACTACTCATCTATTGGAAACGAAAAACCTAATTGCTATCTAAGTTCAGTTACAATCAAGATCTAGGAGTGAAACTCGCAGATCAATCATGATCATTAGCTTCTAGGTGCTTTATCTTCTTTCATTTTTCCAATCAGTTCCAAAAAGATTCACAGTAACTACCAGTGTTTGAGATTCCAAAATGATTCCCAGGCATTGAGTTGTCCTGCTACACGTGCTTGCTGACAATGCTATTGCATCATACTCCCCTGGACGAAATAATTCTTGGACTCCTGTCCATGAGCTCCTGTACCGACTTTCCATGCTTCTAGATATCAACTTCATTTTCCCAACTGGCATCCTCCCCTGGACGAAATAATTCTTGGACTCCTGTCCATGAGCTCCTGTACCGACTTTCCATGCTTCTAGATATCAACTTCATTTTCCCAACTGGCATCTTCTATCGGCTGTCCCTTCCACTTGACCAGATATTCAAAATAGGTCTTCCTCCTGGTCTTCTTGCCAATCCTCTGATCAACGATCTTCTCCATCTATGGTTTTTTTGCTACAGACATTTGTTTCTCCCACCTAATCTTATCTTGATCTTCTGACCCCTCTGTGTCATATTTCCTATAAGGATACAGGTCTGAAACGTTGAATATGGGTGATATGCCCACATCATCTGACAACTCAATCTCATAGGCATTTGCATCAAACTTCCTTAAAATTTTACATGGCCCTATCTTCTTCATTTTTAACTCGTTATATGTTCCCCTAGGGAACCTTTCTTTCCTGAGATGTGCTAGAACTTGATATCCTACTTAAAATTGAATCTCTCTACGATGTTGATGAACTCTTCTCTTGTACTCTTGGCTAGATTTCTATAGCTGTCCTTTGATCTGGCTATGGAGCTTCTGCATTTCTACAACAAAATATTTTTCTCCAACATTTCTGATCTCACTCTATTCCAAGTCTCTCAACTCAGATACTCCCCTTGGTTGCATTCCATACAGTATTTGGAATGGGCTCTTTCCAGTGCTTCTATTTGGTGAGTCATTGTATGCAAATTTTGCTTGTGGAAGAATCTGATCCCAATGATTATGATGTTCAATGAATAGACTCCTCAACAAGTTTCCCAAACTTTTGTTTACTACCTCAGTCTATCCATATGTCTGAGGATGATAAGATGAGATGAAGGACAGATTTGTCCCCAACTTCTTCCATATTGTTCTCCAAAAATGACCAACAAATTTTGTGTGTCTATCCGAGACAATGCTTGTGGGTAGTTCGTGAAGTCTCACAACTTCTTTGAAAAACAGATTTGCAACATGTGTTGCATCATTGGTCTTCTGGTATGGGATAAAGTGTGCCATATTTGAAAATCTATCCACCACCACAAATATGGAATCAAATCCTCTTTTTTTTCTTGGCAGTCCCAATACAAAATCCATGCTTATTGCATCCCAAGGCCTCTCTAGTATGGGTAATGGTTGATACAATCCATGTTCTGTCTTTATCCTTTTGCATGTTGGCAGATTCTACATCTGTTCACAAACTTTATTACTTATGTTCTCATACCTGGCCAATAGTACAAACTGCTCAACTGTGCAAATGTTTTATCATGGCCTAAATGTCCAGCCAATCCTCCACTATGATTTTTTTTCAAAAGGTTATCCCTCATTGAACATTTTGGTATGCACAACTGATTTCCTTTGAAAAACAATCCCTCTTGAATCATGTACTCCGTCCACTATTATTGGATAAATCGGTAGGTGTGGACACTAACTAATCTCCCTAGATCCACCTAGATCTAGAAAAAAACA
>CBVK0101604064.1:0-10264 GCA_900067695.1 Picea abies
CATAAACAATTTTAACACATAAATGAACAACCAACCATGGGGTGCCACGTGGCAGCCCTTGACTGGGCCATGTGGCACCTCTACATCCAACCGATGAATGCCATGTGTCAACCGCTGATTCATCCACGTCAACTACCGTACTACCCAGTCAAACTTGCCACATCATCACCGTATTGTCCCGTCATTCTGCCACGTCACCTACTGATGTCACCCATGCCACATGTCACCCTTTCAGTGGTGACACGTGTCACCTTTGGATAGGTCCAGCTGTACGCCCAAAAGTCCAAAACTGCCTGACACGTGTCGTCTCCTGGAACTACCATGTGTCACCTTCTGGAACCGCCACATCAGTTGTACAGACTTGCCATGTCAACGTACGGACATGCCATGTTAGCGTTCGTACGGACTGTACGGACTGCACAGTCAACAATTTTTTTGTCTGTTTGACTTATCGGACAGATTGTGATATATTCTCCATACAGAGTCTGTTTGACAAAGTATTTATACCACCGGAATCAGGAAGACGAGATGGACGTAATGGCACTGGTTTTGTCGCATTCCGAGCACTTTCATTTTTGAGCATTTTTCAAGCCCTGTCAGGCTTCTGGATCCAATTTCGGATCACCTGAATAGCATATTCACTAGAACCAGACCTGACATAGCATATTCTATTAGTGTGTTAAGTCAGTTTATGGAAAAACCTCTAGAAAACCATTGGAATGCAGGGAAGGGGTACTCAGGTATCTTAAAGGAACAACTGATTATGGTATTGAATATACTTATTCATTTGATGTTGAATTCACAGGTTACTCAGATTCAGACTGGGCTGGCAATCCAAATGATCAAATATCTACTACAGGTTATGTCTTTGGCATTGGATCCAGGATTGTTTCATGGAGCAGTAAGAAGCAACCTACTGTATCTTTTTCATCCACTAAGGCAAAATATAAAGCATTGTGTGCAACAACTTGTGAAGTTGTTTGGCTGAGAAGATTACTTAAAGATGTTGGAGAAGAACAAAGGAAAGCTACACTAATCAATTTGATAACCATAGCTCAATCAATTTGGAAAATAATCTAGTCTATCATTCAAGGACAAAGCATGTTGATACTTAGTTTCATTTTGTTCGAGAAAAAATGCAGTGTAATGATATTGCTTGAATGTATTGTAATACTAGTGAAAATGCCGCTGATATTTTCACTAAGCCTCTTGGGAAGATAAAATTTGAACTGTTTAGGGAGATCTTAGGTGTGGATGTTAATCTTTTCTCCAGTAAAAGGAAGACATAGAAATAATGGAGATTAGTTGTCTAAAATGAATAATGGTTCCAACTGTCTAAACTGAATATCATCATAGATATTGTACTCATTGATTTAATAAAATGTGCAGCTTTGATTTGATGGCCTCCAGGTGTTGCCTCACCTCAGAGAAGCCAATTTCTTTCTCTTCTATTTTCAAGTTCGACTTGACTCACGTGGAAGGGAGAAAAGGACACAGACCTCTCAAAGCAAGCTTGTATTAAACTCATGGACACATGATAAACATTCGACTCACCATGCTTATGCATGATAAATGAAACCCTAAGAGAAGAAACTCTAAATTTGTATTTGCTTTATGATATAAGTTTTATCAAAGTTATATCTTTTTACAAAATTCTTTAAATTTGTTTGGAGTAGTAAATAGATTTTATTAAATGGATTTCATACCTAAGACTGAGAAGCTTAAAAAAAAAATGTGATGGGGCCAAATTTCGCGAAATTTGATCTAATTGAAATATGCGTGCCCTTGAACATCACCATAACTATAAATGCTGGAAAAAATGGCATTGTTTTTAGCCAAGGTTTTGGAAACAAATAAAGATTGTTTTTAGCCAAGGTTTTGGAAACAAATAAAGTAATAGAGGGTGCAACGATCTACACGCAGTCATGAAGACAATTAGATAGGAATGCGAATTGAGGATATGTCACGCAGTTGGAAGAAAATATCGTGGAGTCTTGAACAATGATTGGTTGGAAATGAATGATAAAACAAAGAATTTGAGGTAACACTTTAATGTGAGTTTTTATATTTAAATTTGATTACCAAAATGCAATGCTTTCAAGAAATTCAAATATTGGAAAGAGTGGCTATAAAGTCACACCAAATTTCAATTTTATCAAAAAAAACAATGTTAAAATAACTTGAGAGCTTGGGAATTAATGTTAAAGTGAGCCACTTCATTGGATTAAATTTAAGAGTAACCTTTATGAGGTGATATTTTAAATAACACATTTTCAATATCCCTAGTTTGGGTGATTATGCTTCATGGACATTATTGTATGCTAGATAGAGCCATCCTTGTGGAGGTAAAATCCATTGTTGAGAGGAAGGGCATTGGATTATGTGTCCAAAATTTTTGTTGTTTGTAGAACGGAAATTTGACTAGAATTTGAGGTTATCCCATTGCTTCCACATAGCAAAGATTTTCTTGTGAGAGAAGATTTACAAGTGTAGCTTGTGTAACTAAATATTTACAAGTGTAGCTTGTGTAACTAAAGATCAATCCAATGTCTACAAATATTTACATATACATCAACGATGTTCAAAATTTTATGACTTCTAGTTATAATTGGGTGCATTTTTTGGTTGAAGCCAACACCGTTCTTTTCAGTTTAAATTTGATATTGTCGAGTTGAATTTGTAAAAGGGTGGAATTGTAAGAAACCCTCTTTTCCGTTGATAAAGTTGGACATATGAAAGATCAGTGTTTCGATCTTCATGAGTGTATGCATTTTGAAATCATGCCTTCTTGGCCATTCTTTTGAATGATAATCAACGGAATTTGAGCAACTTCTCCCTGATAGGGGGAATAACATCTAAAGTTTTCAGTCAAGTTCCAAGTTTGCTTTAGAGCCTGTGAATAGATGATCAAGTATGCAGCCTAGTTCCAGGTATGCAACCTTGCTCCTGAACATATTGTTGATATGATTTGCGGTAATCCTAAAACCATTCATAGTTTTTGAGCCTTAAGCTCTTGATAGTTTGTGGTCATCTTAAAACCACCAATTAAGAAGAAGACATGAAGTTTTGCTTTAGATTTTTGAGCCTTGAGCTCTTGTTAGTTTATGGTCAACTTAAAACCATGTCATTTAGTAGAAGACATCAACTTTTGCTAGACATTGGTTTGTGGTCATCCTAAAACCACCATATTGGTTGTGGTCATCTCAAAAACACTAGATGAGTTTGTGGTCATCCTTAAACCACCAATTTAGTATAAGCCTTCATATTCTACTATTTTTTTTAGAGTTCAGAGAAGGGATCTTAAGCCCTCTGGATATTTGCTTGACACATTACTAGCTGTCAAGAAGTGGTGGTTTTTCAGACAAAAATTTCCGTTAGAGAACATTTGTGCAATATATACTATATATACATTATTGATATACATATTAATTTAATTGGCTTCTTGCCTTTTCCACTCTACCTTCTTAAGATTGTTAGATATTTACTTTCTTGCCTATATTCTTAACATATCTGAGCCAAACACATTGATCATGGTGCTTATCATGTCACTTCTTACAAACTTCTCATTTAAACTCTTCCTAAGAATATGGACACACATGCTTTTAGCTTATTCGAAAACGTGGTGTGCATGTGGTCATTGGCTTCGAGTAAGACTAGTGCATATAAAACAAGGTACTCTCGGTTATGTGTTTGTTCTTTACGAGTGTTTGTTGTTATGTATCTTCATGTTTAAACTGAATACCAATTGAAGCAATGGATTGTAGCTTTGATCTACGTGTTTAAATAATTATGTCGAAAGGCGTACACCTATTGATAATGGGCACATTTAATATGTTTTTAGTACTTAATTACTGTTGTATGGACAAGATTAAATATTGTTGAAATATTTTTAGTAGTCCCAATAAATTAATGATTGTGATTTCAACCACTAATTTCCTCACTATTATAAAAACATCCCTTTACATGTTTATTTTTTAACTTTTACTTAATCATATTTAAAATTTATTATGATTAAGTAAATTTAATGCACAGTTTCTGCAATATTTAATGTCCAGGACTTGGTTATTTCGAGTTCACCAGCCACGAATGACTTGTGGCTGTGCTAGTTCTACGGTTAGTTGGTCTCGAAACAAAATACTCTGTCATTCTCTTTAAAATGAGTACGTCGTTACAAATATGCCCATCTTTCACATTTTCACCCTGCAGAATTACTTTGAGAACCCTTTCCCTTTTTGCAGAGTCTTGGATGCCAAGTGCTCGGGGTAGACAACGCGAGATTGCCTCATCAAATTCTCTAGCGCCTATTTGTTGCCGCGAGAACCACAACTCGATCATTCTGATCCGTGGTGAATCTACCCCCACAATGCCATAAACCCTGTCTTCACATTTGTTACAACTTAATGCTCTGTAGAAAGCTGCTGGCTCCCAAAAAAACTATCAATCTTATCAATAAATATCATGGCGGTCGGGAGCTTATATACCAGGAAGAATACGATGGACGTAAGCTTTTGGGCGTTACCAAACCATTCGTCTATGGTATTTTCCATTCGGATCTTGATAAAAGCAATTTTATTTTCTTTTTCTATTTCTTTAGCAAGCAAGGTCTTTCCCGTCCCTGATGAGCCATGCATCTCAGAGATATGCTTGCCTCAGCTTCAAAATCGATTAAGGAGTCAATAAAACATTTTCCCAAATGAAATTCGGCTTTATGAGAACATAGCAAGAAAACCCTAGTTGATTGGAACCATGAAAATGTTAGAACGACTATGAAATTGATCAAGGTGCGTCGTTAAAAATTATCATTACAGATTTAGTTGGCACAGCTCGAAGGCTTGCTGGTTGAGTTTGCAGTTATTCGTGAAGGCACGGATACTTCGTTATGTATTGTTCTTGAATGGTGCGATGGCTCGATTATGCTGGATCGGAGCAATTGATGGAATAATGATGCCAGGTGTATCGACCTCTTTCCTTCCAACATTGTCGAATGGATTGACTAAGAAGGTCACAACACTGTTGGGTGTGCCGGATTAGTTGTTCTCGAATTCGCTGGTCTCGTCGGAGGTATTGGTATTAAGTGCTCCGGTGTGCATTGGAGCAATTAACCTTTACTTTGTCGGTCGTATTCGGAGAAGTTCCAAATAACTTCGTGATCAGCGGCGAATTTATTGTCATCTCTTCGGATGGACGAATGTTAACCATTGATCCTTGCGCACATATTTTCATTCGAGGATCTAGAAAGATAAATTCCAAATAGGCCTGGAGAGAATAGTCAAGGGGTACCTGCTGACATTTTCAGATGCTCTAAGCAAATGAACTATGGGTTCGTATGGAGCTGACACATTAGGGTAGTCTATCTTGTTGATGATCATTTAGAGATTACGTGAGTTGAATTGCTTTGAGCAGATTTCATAAGATGAAAAACAACCTCACAAAATAGGAACTTCCAGTTGATGTTAAAAGGAAATCGTAACATCAGAATGACATGTGGGAAGCTCGTCCTTTTCGAGGATATAACGAAGAAATGTTTCGAATCTTGATACTCATTGCTTATTTGGTCCAGTTGTATGTATGAGAATAAACCTGAGGCATCCTCGTGAGGGTTCAGCCTATACAGCATTGAAAGCTGGGGCAGGTGGTATATAAGTCATTGCATTGGAATTGCTTTTTCGATGATCTATATATTATGAGACATTCTAGGTTATCAATATTTAACATGAAACATTTTGGATTATCAATATTCAACTTGTTATGTAACATTAAATGCTGCAGTAGGTGGTATATAAACTATTGAATCGAAATTGTTTTCAGATATGATGACACACTAGCCACAACATGAATCCTGCTTAATAGGCTATTAAATGCTGCAGCAGATGATATATAAACCATTGAATCGAAATTGCTTTCAGATCCAATGACACACTAGCCTCAACATCAATCCTGCTTAATAGGCTGTATATTGGTGGCCTCTGGCGAGTGCTTTCCCGATTTCGTGACTGTCCATCATGGAAATTTCAAAGAGGAAAGTGGGGGCGTTCTTCGGGATTTCGTGGGTGTATTCACATATGTTGTGGGCGTTTGAAAGAGGGAAGGCGGATGGGTTTTGGGCTTATCCTCCACGCAGGAAACAACAAAGAAAAAACTAAAATCGTGAGACTGCCGCCCATTCTGTCGATTCAAGATTGGAACCCTAAAATCCAGCCATTCTGTGGATTTAAGATTGGAACCTTAAAATCGTATTTTGAGTGTGATAAAAGGCTGGCCGTGTTGATTCATGGAGAAACTATCTTTGATGGATGGTGTTCTATGGAGCACCATAGATATTAAACGTGTTTCTATGAGGCCGGGTCATTTTGATGTTTTAATCCTAAATCATAATCTGATGGCTTCATTTTTAATCTTTTAATTTTAAATCCTAATTTGATGACTAATATTGCAAATTAAAGTTATTTCATACTTTTATAGGCATTCCACTTTTGTCATATTACATGTTCGCAATTCTGTCATTTCATATTATACCTGGATTATATGTATTTCTAGCACAATGAAAAAAACAATTACTATTTCGATATAACATATCACACTAGAAAAAAAAACATAGCAAGACAAAGCATCAATCAAAACCAGATAACATCTTTAAAAACTTCTCCTATAGATTTATTATGAATTTATATACTCGATTCGTTAATACGCTCAAGTCATATGCGCTTTAATATAGTCGATTCGATTAAAGATTAACACAGTTATGCTTTGATACAGAGTTATGCATGTTATTACATAGTTATGCAGTTAATCTTTGCTTTGATATGCTTTAATAATCGATTAAACAATTATGCTTTGATACAGAGTTATGCATGTTATTACATAGTTATGCTTTAATAGTCGATTACACATTTATACTTTGATATGCTTTAATAGTCGATTACACAGTTATGTTTTCATATCTAGTTATTATATTCTAATAATAACTAATGGAAATATTTGAAAGTCAAGTTCAATATTTTTTTTATATTTACTCAGAAAGGCGTACATTAATTGACCATGGGCACATTTAATAATCTTTTAACTTTAAATCTTAATGTTATGGTCAAGAATTGAAGATGCTGGCATATTCTTGGTCGTCCTCCCAAATCAATGAACTAGAGCTCATATTCATAACTTCCTTGCATTTATAAATGATTACGTTTCCTTGTTTACTTTTTCACATTTACTTTATATAATTAATAATTTACTGCACTAGCCATGAATGACCACGTTTACTTAATTAACATGAATAAATATGTATAAAATACCTTATTGTCACGTTCTGATATGAATAACACATGTCAAATTATGAATCTGAAGACGTCGACTGATGAATTATGCCACCTTTGGCACACCTTTGGCTTGCATTAGTTCACTCCTCGCGCATGTGATTCTCTCATATTAGGAGTGAAACGTGTCCACGTTTAGTGTTTTTTTCGAGTAAGAGTCGGGGTTAACCTAGCGATAGTTCATTGTCACATTAAGGTATGAATAACAAATGTCAAATTATGAGTTTGAAGAGGCCGACTGATGAATTATGCCACATTTGGCACACATTAATTCACTCCTGCGCATGTGATGCTCTCATATTGGGAGTGAAACGTGTCTGCGTTTGAATTAACCTTATTTGTTTCAAGTAACAGTTGGTGTTAACGTAGAGATAGTTCATTGTTACGTTCGGGTATGAATAACAAATGTCAAATTATGAATCTGAAGAGGCCAACTGAAGAATTATGCCACATTTGGCATGCATTAATTCACTCCTCGCGCATGTGATGCTCTCATATTGGGAGTGAAACGTGTCAGTGTTTGAATTAATTGTATTAGTTTCAAGTAACAATCGGGGTTAACCTAGAAATAGTTGAATTAACATGGCGTTTGGCACATTTTGGCACAATAGATGGATATGTGTGCGATTTTATTTTTAAAAACCCAACCCTCAACACTGCGGCTGCATTTCAAGATATTAGATGTTGTGAGACAAATTTCAGAGAATTTGATGGTTTATTGATGGGAGAGTTTGGCCAAGAAATCTATAGGAAGTTCTCAATCACTTTTATAACTATTCCCTCTCTCTACAAATGGCTTTTTTTTGGTTAATTTGATTTTCTGACTTCTCTCCAAATGTTTTTTTTTCAATTTGATTCTCTGTATTGTTAAGTGTATGCTGAGTGTAGATTCAAAGACTCTGTTTCAAAGCACCAAAATGACTATGGCCAAGAAAATCGAACCGATATGAGAATTTAAACATCAAGGAAACATCACAAAGAGGAGCAACATCTCTCACTTGGACGAAGGCAACACACAGGAGAAACATCAATCGTGCAATGCAAATAGGTTAACACATTTGTCTTTGTCACCTCGCGGAGTAGTGGATAGGAACAATAAACAATTGCGGAACCCTAAACCTGTACTTTATAATTGAATAACTATATCTTTGTTTGTTAAATATAGAATAATATCTAATTAATTACAGACTCGATCTATAAAAAAAGAATGGTTAATCTCTCGTATATAAACCACAAATTCAATTATCTACCCCTTTGAAAATTAAGATTGGTTCATTCATATGGCCACTTGAAATATAGATTCATGGGGTATTTCATTGCAAGTGGAGATCCTTGATTTATTTTGTTCTATCAATAAATTGCTTCAGCCCGCATTGAAATTGATCGGAATTGGTTTTAAAATTAGCATACATGGATATGTGTTTAGGTACATTGTAAATTAATAACTATATTTTTTTTAACTAAAAAATTATACCTATAGACTATAATTGAATGGTTGATCTCTGGTATATAAACCACGAATTCTATGGTCTGTCTCTTGGACAATCAAGATTGATTCATTCATATGGCCACTTGAATTATAATTGAATGGTTGATCTCTGGTATATAAACCACGAATTCTATGGTCTGTCTCTCGGACAATCAAGATTGATTCATTCATATGGCCACTTGAATTATAGATTTGTGGGATTTCCCGAGTATTTCATTACGATTGGAGATTCTTGATTTATTCTATTCCATCAATAAATCGGTTCAGGCCCCAAATAAATCGATTCAGGCCCCATTTAAATCGATAGGAATTGGTTTTCCATCAATAAATCGGTTCAGGGCCCATTGAAATCTATAGGAATTGGTTTTCAAATTAATACCATCTATTGGTATTTAGTGTTGCTAAAAATAAGACATGAAAGTTCTTTATGGAGTAGTCAATAGGTAAGGTTTTACTAATAATAAGGTAAGATTTTATTAACAAAAAGAGACCAAATATTAAAAAACAAATTTGATTTAAAAAGCCTTTACTGTAATTTGATTTATATTTGTGCGTTTCAATTAATCACCATTTTGTGTGGGCGTTTCAATTAACAGTGGAATTGAATGCGAATCGTGATTGCGCAGGTTATTAGAGTTACGGTTATAAAATTTTAAACTATTTTAAACTGTTCTTTCCATTTTTTTTTTCCATTAAGACGCCATTTTTTTACTGGACTTTCATGAGTTTTTAATATGAATAACAACCAAAAAAAAATATTGTTAGTGGGCGGATGGGTATGATCGGTGGATGTGAAGTGCCAATTTCAACCTCCAACCTCCGGGTTTCAATCAACAATGCTTTGTGTGGATAGGGTTAAGGTTATAACGTTATAAACAGTTTAATTAATTTTACATTAATTAAATATAATTTTAAAATAATTAAATTTTATATTAAATATAATTTTAAATTTTAATATAATTTTAAATCTTATTTTTAATATAATTATAGTATAATTAAATATAAATTTAATATAATTAAATTTTATAAAATTTTAAATAATTTTATCTTTAAAAAATTTAAATATATTTAACTATACATTAATTAAATATAATTTTAATTAAATCTTTAATATATTAATTAAATATAATTTTACATTTTATAATTTCATATTTTTAAAGGTTATTATTATTTTGTAAATAAAATTAATCATTTTGCCTTGTAATTATTTTCTAAATTAAATAATTTTTTTTTGTTAAAAATTCTAATTGTAATTGATTAAATGAAATTTTATCATTTAAAAATTTGATCCATTTCAAATGATCAAAATAGTGTTTTTTTTTTTTAATCAATTAATATTTTACATTGTACATTAATGTAAATTAATACTTTAATTTATATTAATGTAATAATGTGTTTTTAATACACCCGGATGGGGTGTTAGTGTCCAACACCTGGCGCGCAGAAGCGGAAGGGGGAGGCCAAC
>CBVK0101604065.1:1415-11822 GCA_900067695.1 Picea abies
CTACCAACCTTCCTAACCTCTTAACTCAACAAAAGTATGGTGATCTTGGAAAGCTTCTATTAATGCTTTTCGAGCACATAAACAAAATTCTAAAGAATCACAAGTAATCGATATCTTTAGAATTAGTCACATAATTGTTTCTATCAATGTCTTTAGAATTAGTATAAATTGTCATCTGCAACGGGTAAAACAAGTTGATTTCCTTTAAATGTTCTTAAGAAAAATATAAATTATCATCTATAATGTATAAATCAAGTAGATTTGTTATCAATCAGCTTAGAACAATATAACTCATCATCTACAAAGATCCATACAATTTGTTATAAATGTTCCTATAATAACTATAACTCATTAAATGATTTGTTGTTACAATGTGACGAACATAGTGTTGAGTCTTTCAATTTGACGAACATTGCATCGAGTTTCGCAATTTAATGGACATAACCATATTTTCGTGATGTGACGAACATGACTTGATATAACCATATTATCGCAATGTGATGAGCATAACCATATTGTTGCAATGTCATGAGCATGACTTACCATAACAACATTATCGCAATGTGACGAACATAACCATATTGTCACAATCTGACGAACATGAATGGCCATAACCACGTTATCACAATGTGACAAAGAAAACCATATTGTCGCAATCTGATGAACATGACTGGCCATAACCATATTGTTGCAATGTGACGAACATAACCATATTGTCACAATGTGACGAACATGAATGGCCATAACCACATTATCACAATGTGATGAACATAACCATATTGTCACAATCTGATGAACATGACTGGCCATAACCATATTGTTGCAATGTGACGAACATAACCATATTGTCATAATGTGATGAACATAGCCTCGCCATCGCAATGTGACCAACATAGCCTCATCATCGCAATGTGATAAACATAGCCCTATCATTTCAATATGACGAACATAGCCCTGCTATCTTTCTGTGACGAATATTTCCATATTATCACATTGTGACAAGCATAGCTTTGTTGTCGCAATGTGACAAACATAGCCATATTTATGGAATGTGACGAATATATCCTCGAATCTTGCAATGTGACGAACATAGCACCGAGTCTCTCTATTTGACAAACATAGCACCAAGTCTCAGAATGTGACGAACATAACCATATTTTCACAATGTGATGAACATGACTTTCCATAACCATATTATTGCAATGTGACGAACATAAATATATTGTCCCAATCTAACGAACATGAAAGGCCATAATCACATTATCAAAATGTGACGAAGAAAACCATATTATCACAATGTGATGAATATAACCATATTGTTCGCAATGTGACCAACATAGCCTCATCATCGCAATGTGATGAACATAACCATATTGTTCACAATGTGTCGAACATAGCCCTATCATCGCAATATGACAAACATAGACCCGCTGTCATAATGTGACGAATATTTCCATATTGTCACAATGTGACGAGCATAGCTTTGTTTTCGCAATGTGACAAACATAACCATATTTCAAGAATGTGATGAATATAGCCTCGAATCTTGCAATGTGACGAACATAGCACCAAGTATCGCAAGGTGATGAACATAACCATATTTTTGTAATGTGACAAACATGACTGGTCATAACCATATTGTTGCAATGTGGAAAACATATAACCATATTGTCGCAATGTGATGAACATGACTAGCCATAACCACATTATCACAGTGTGACAAACATAACCATATTGTCGCAACGTCATGAACATAGTCTCATTATTGCAATGTGATGAACATAACCATATTGTTGTAATGTGACAAACATTGCCTCATTGTTCCGATCCGATGAACATATCCTCGTTGTCACAATGTGACACAAATATCATGTCGTCATAATCTCACAAAAAATGTCTTGTCGTCATAATGTGATGAACATAGCCTTGTAGTTGAAATAAATGTCATGTCATCGCAATGTGATGAATATATGAAATTTAATTTCATCACATAGCTATACGACATACGATGAACATATGGCATTTAAGTTCATCACATAGTTATTTTTTACTTAAATGTCCTATCATCTCCATGTGATGAACATAGACCCATCATCACAATATCCCCTTCGTCGTCAATATGTGACAAACAATATACTATTATCACAATGTGATAAACATAGCTCCATCATCCCAATGTCGTGCAAATATCATGTCGTCATAATGTGACACAAATCTCGAGTCATCTTAATCTAACGAACTTAGCCCCTGCCTCTCTATGTGACAAAAATAGCCATATTGTTGCAATATGACGAACATAGGCCCGTCGTCGCAGTGTTACACAAATATCATGTCCTCATAATGTTACAAAAAATTCCAAATGTTGTTATCTGAATGTCATCCGTAGTCTTGGTGAATGATGGTCATGGGCAACCATGGTCACTTATGGATAAGAATTGGAAAATATGGTTAACCATTGTCAACCATGATCATGGTCAACCAAGGTAATGGTCAACCAAGGTCAACCATAGTGAAGGTCATCCAAAGTGAATGTCAACCATAATGAAGGTCTATAGAAGTTAACCATGGTGAAGGTCTACAGAATTTAACCATGGTCATGGTCATGGTCAACCATGAATAACCATGATCATGGTAATCCAAGGTCAACCTTACTTAACCATGGTCACGGTCAACCATAGTGAACCTTTCCTTCCCAAAGTCAACCATGTTCTACCAAACCTAACCATGGGCATGATCAACCATAGTCAAGTATGATCAATGTACATTATTGTATTAATAATTCAATAATGTATTATTAATGTATTACTACTTTAGTAATGTATTTATTAAGGTATTGATACTTTAATAATGCATTATTAAAGTATTATTTTTTTTTAATGTTTTAATTATTTAATATTAATGTTTTAGTGTATTAATATTAATAAATACATTATTAATAATGTATTTATTAATGTATTATTACTTTAATAATGTATTATTTATGCATTACTTTATTAGAGTAATAATACTTTAACAATGTGTTGATGTATTAATTAATTAATAAATACATTATTAATGTATTAGTACTTTAATATTTTACATTATACATTAATGTATTAGTTAATTAATACATTACATTATTAATGTTTTTGTATTTATATAACAATATAATAAAATAGTTTTAATGTATTTCTATTTTATTATAATATTAATAGTTTAATGATATATTATTTAGTATTGCAAATTAAAATATTTATTAATTTCATTAATACATTACATTATATATTCATGTATAAAAAATTTAATTTATACATTACATTAATTTAATTATATAGTTTACATTATTATTAATCAATTAATACATTACATTCACACAATAAGTTATACATTAATGTTTTAATACTTTAATTTATAAATTACATTAATTTTTCAATACATTTAATAGGTTTATTTACTATTTTATACATTAATTTTTATATCATTAATATATTATTTAATTAATACATTAATGTATTATCTCATCAATATATTATTACTTTATTAATGTTTTAATACTTTATTAATATATAAAGTATGTTTTATTATATTAATATCATAATGATTATGATGATGATTAACTTCCACTAAAACCTAATTGAATAATATAATACTTTAATGTATTATAAATATATTTTTACTTTATTCAAGTTTTATTAATGCTTTATTATTTTAGTATATTAATGTACTTTTAATGTATTATTATTTTATTTACCTATTATTAAGACTTTATTAATGTATTTATAATTTAACAACTTATTAATTAATTAATACAATACTCTAACAAGATATTTATTAATTAAATTATTGTATCATTAATACATCACATTATACATTAAAATATTGATACTTTAATTTATACATTACATTGAGGTATTAATTAATCAATACATTAATACTTAAATATATTAATTTAATATTCTTTTACATTATTAGTATATTACTTTATAATAATTTAGTGACTTATTTATTCTCTATTAATTTATTTGTAATATACTGATGTATTAATATTTTACTAATGTATGAAAAATGTTTTATTTTATAAATGTATTGTATTTAGTGTATTAATTTATTTTTGATTAATGTTTGATTTTTTTAATTAATTAATACCTTTCATTATACATGAATGTATTAATGTAATGTGTTAATACTTATGAGTATATATTACAATAATGTAAAAAATAATTAACAGATTAATTATGTAATTATTATGTAATTATATATTAATGGTTGTTCCTCACTCAGGTCAATAGTCAATTAGCAACAACCACTTTATAAAAGTGGTTGATATATGCGCGGATGGACGCCATTAATTTGGAAAGGTGAATAAATAACGTAGATTAACATATATCAGCCACTTTTATAAAATGATTGTTGCTAATATATTATAAAAACTCTTTCATTAAAAACATATTTCATAAGCAAAAAATTAAAATGAATCTATATTTATAAGTCTCCAATAAAATTAAAATTATCTAACATGTGGAATTTCGAACAATAGAATTGTTAAACAAACCTAAATTCATATTTTGGGACATTACGTCAATAATAAAGTCAGAGAGACGTTCAGAATCGAGCAAACCAATTTTTCACTAGATTAGCCAGACAAGGCACATAGATTTAGTTGAACACATAATTTATATTGATGGTACGTTAGATCTTTTGAATTGTATTCCCGACAACCAGCCACGAATCACAAAGTTTATTGGCTAAAACGGTTTCCACTGGAAAAAATTCCTAGTCTTCACACGCTACTATTGCTGAGACGACGAGACCCACGTAATAGATTATTTGTTTGTGCAAGAATGTCCAGCTGCAATGTTCGTTAACGACTGTCCAGGTGCAGTGGCGTCCAGTGTTTGCGTTGTAAAATAATACCTTAGATGTATCTATCTATAAATATCATCCATTGTGATGTCTCTATGAAGGGAATTTAATTAGATGTATCTATCTATAAATATCATCCATTGTGATGTCTCTATGAAGGGAATTTAATCGTGATGAGTAGTGCAGGAGAAATGTCCATTAAGTTTAAAATCTCCATGGCCACGTAGACTGTGTTGAACTTCTCATTCTTGTAGATATGCCAGGCGAGGTGATGAATATTATAAGTTAGTATTACTTGAACACATTATATTACAATTGCTTGAACATAGTATTACTTACCTTTAGGTTTTATGATGGAATTAGCAAAACAAAAGAAGTTTAACGCTTGAGTTGAAACGCACCAGGAATAAGGAATAAGCAACTTAAGAAGCCAAAGGTAGGTGAACGACGAAGTAAGTCATCATAATAGAGACCATCTACTGAAAGACTACATGGTGCTTAAGTGGATTCTATGTGATGTAAGAGTTCATCAATATTTGTAATAATAATGTTTCCAAGAATTTTTCTTAATTTTGAATTTATTAAAATTTTAAATAAATGAAGTTGTGTAGTTAAAAAATAAAAAAGTTGTTTAAATCAGTTATTTAATTAAATATTAATAAAATATTAAAACCAAAATTGATTTAGTAATAAATCTTAATGATATAGTTTGTTTTTGAAAGATTACATACTATCATGTCTGCAGGACAATGACTTGAATTTACTTTTTAACTTGTGGACAAATACTTAATTTCATTTATAAACTTGTGGAGAAATAGCTAATTTCATTTATAAATTTTAATTAGGGTTTATGTTATATTTAAGGGTTATGTTACAATTAAGACCACAAAATTGTGAGTGGTAATTTTATTTTTTTTATATAATAATTGCAATGAATGACTCTTTATCATGATTGTAATGAATATTTATCATTATTAATCATAATTGAATGACTCTTTATCATAATTGCAATGATTGTTTATCATTATATATCATTAAAAGTTTAAACTGCAGGGTCTTTGCATTAGACTCTTACATCTTCAGTTGACATGATAAATGGAAATTTAAGTTTCATGTTTGTTCATTACATTCTTACAATTTAGACTTTTAGATTACCCTAATAGTGAATGAATTGGAAGAAAATTAATGAATTGGCATAAAATTAATGCTTGGATTATAAAATTAATGCTTGGATTATTATTCTATATATGTTCACTGTAAATTAATGCAAAAAATCAAAACTGAACTCTAAAAGCTGGATGAGCTTGCCACATATTGTTTTCCACTAGACTCTACACAATAGCCTTTTTTAGTCATGAAAACTAATTCACAAACAGACAAGTCTACATAGACTATCAAAGATAGATCAACACCTTTGAAAAACAAGTGTTTGAATGATGTAATTCAGCCCTGAATGTTGTTGTATACAATAACACCATTCTATCATAAAAGAGAATTAGGCTTGTGATAAATTAAGGAATGAATGAAAACTGAACTATCTCGACATAAACTCAAAGAGAAAACCTTAGTATGCTTCTCCTTCTATCCTCATCTTGTTCCTCCCTTTCCTTTTTGCCTTTAAACAAATTAGAATTGGTTGAAGTAGTTGAACCACTTGATTATTTAAGTTAACAAAAAACTCAACCAAGTTTTTATTTAAGGGGGTAAAAAGTAATAAATCATAATAAGGGTTTTAAATACATAATAACTAGTAGGTGGGACCCCTTGTGACTCTCATTTAGCTCTTAGCAATTATAACATAACAAATCAATTAAATAAGAACATATCTCATTGTGACTCTCATCATCACATGTACATTTGACAATTTATCTCATTTATATTTGATATTGTTTTCAAAAATGCATTACTCATATATCCAAAAATAAAACATCATGTCAAAAAACTTCTGAAGTCAACTGTCATGAACAATAGATCAAATAAAAACTCAAAATCCATATTTCCCACTGTGAGATGAAATATTTCATTGATTGTTGTTGTGACCCTTCGATTTTCCTGAATTTTCCTTTGGCTGCATTGAGTCTTTAGGCCTAATCTCGTTGATCACATGAGAACAATCGTCCCTCAAATCCATTCGGGAAGACACGAATTTGTCAGAGCCATTGGAGGGCGAGGAAGGGGAAGCAGTGGCTTTTCCTTTGTCAAGGTCATGGTGGGCCTTGGTTTTCAACCTTTTTCTAGCATGAGAGGACTGAACTGGTGAGTGAACAAGTAAATCTTGGACAATCGGGTTAATAAGCGTGGTAGTAGGTAAGGAAAAATTGGGCCAACCACAATGTTGGGAGACTTTCGGGTGGACAATCTCTTTCCATCCGTCGTTTTCGGGAACCTCAGGTTGCAATGAGACATGAGGGGGCACGAGAAGACCATGGGCTTGTAGAGATTGAAAATGAGGCTTTTTAAGCCTAGGTTGGACTACTCATTGCCCAATCCAATTGAAAAATCTAGCTTGATACAACTGGCCTAACTCTTGCGAGTCAACATCAAGTGTATGGAGAACATTGGTCTAATTGGGCCTCTGTTCCAATTACCTCTCCCTCGATTGCCTCTGCCATGGCTACCTTAGCTGAAAAAGATCATTCCTGCATGCATGATTTATTAGCAAATAGTCCTTTTAACAACCATACACGATAACTCTTTAAAAATATGAAATAGATTTTGGCTGAGCAACATATCATGCTCATGCAATCCAATCCACATAAATTGTTTAATTGTTGTCAATGAGTAGGGGGTGAACAAAAGGTCCTCAGATATGTGAGGGGCTTGTATTTAGCGAAAAATGATAAAATTAGGGGGAAAAGAAACATGGTTACTGCTCAAAGACCACAACAATCAACTGTAATGCAAACCAAAGAAAACATCATTGTAATCCAACCAAGAAAATGTGACTCTAAATTGCTTCAATACAAAATTTTTCTTGATGGTAATTAAATTTTAGAACAGGGAGTGAAAAATAAATGTGGGAAGGTGAGGGGGTTGTAATTAGAGGAAAGAGAAATAATGGTAGGGAAAGAGAGCAATTATTGTTCATAAAATTAATTAAGTGATCCATAAAACCATTCTGTAAAAGGAAACACACCAACCAAATGACCACTGAGACCCAAAAAATTTACTATGCATAGTTCAAACAATCATGTGCATTACTTGCTCCCTGCTTGTAATCAAATATAAAAAACAATGTCATCAAACAAGACATTGTGCAGTCCACAACGACCTGTAGGGGAGATCTGCTCATCTCACTTATCCATTGAATATTTTAAAACACTTCCCACATAAATAAACAATAAACTATTTTGTTCAACACCAAAATCAACTACTTCCAAGGAATTATTTCAATCATCAAATACAAACTCAAAGGTCGTGCTCAATTATGTGTTTTAATTCATTTAATAATTGAACTGCAATGAGGTTATACTGTCACAGACCTTCTTTTTGTTTCTGTTATGAAACATGATATTCATCAACATATAGCCACATACAACCATCAATATTTTAAATGCAATATCTTGACTTGCCATTTAAACTCACAGACAACCATTGCCATTCAACACATACTATGTTGTGGAATACAAAGACATCCGACAAAACGCAAGAGTATTTCCATGACTCTACAGGTTCAATCACTCTGAATCTAAACATCCACAGTGTTGGGCTATCAATCCAATACAATGAGGGAGAAACAACATGCCCGATCTCATAACACAAGTTGATCAAATTGCAACAAATCCATGTTTAAAAACCCATGACATTCTCTAATGGCACAATCAAATAATATCAAATACAAGTACAGTGGATAACCATGCCATAATTACCACGATGCAACATTCCCATTTGAAAATTTTAAAACACACAGTCACAATATCATTAACTCAACCTATCGTGCCGAGCAATCAATCCAATACAAGGAGGCAACAAATCCAATACAAGGAGACAACAATAGTATTGATCAAATTAATCAAACTGCAACAATACCATACTGTGTAAAAACTTGTGCCCATCCTTTATGATGCAATCAAATAACCATAACATATACAGTGTATGGAAATTCCATAGTCATCCCGATTGCAATAACCATTTGGCCATTAAAAACACACAGTCACAGTAATCATTGACTCATGGTGTAGGAACATCACACATACCAATGCATCATGCGTGACACATCATTAATCAATTGTAAACTAATGTTGAGTTAACATTTCGATAACATCAATGCAAAAGATAATGATTATGTATCAACCCCATTCTTCAATCAACCAATTTCAATGTTGATTTTATCAATTAGACTGTCATAATAACCAATTGCAGTGACTAAGTACTAATAAGTAAAACATTGTAAGGATAATAAATAGAGACGAGTTAACGATAGAACATTATTGATGTTGCATCAGATTATTCAATGTATTCAGATTATTCAGAATCGATAGAACATTATCCAATGTATTCAGATTATTCAGTTAACGATAGAACATTATCCAATGTATTCAGATTATTCAGAATCGAGCAAACCAATTTTTCACTAGATTAGCCAGACACGGCACATAGATTTAGTTGAACACATAATTTATATCGATGGTACGTTAGATCTTTTGAATTGTATTCCCGACAACCAGCCACGAATCACAAAGTTTATTGGCTAAAACGGTTTCCACTGGAAAAAATTCCTAGTCTTCACACGCTACTATTGCTGAGACGACGAAACCCACGTAATAGATTATTTGTTTGTGCAAGAATGTCCAGGTGCAATGTTCGTTAACGACTGTCCAGGTGCAGTGGCGTCAAGTGTTTGCGTTGTAAAATAATACCTTAGATGTATCTATCTATAAATATCATCCATTGTGATGTCTCTATGAAGGGAATTTAATCGTGATGAGTAGTGCAAGAGAAATGTCCATTAAGTTTAAAATCTCCATGGCCACGTAGACTGTGTTGAACTTCTCATTCTTGTAGATATGCCAGGCGAGGTGATGAATATTATAAGTTAGTATTACTTGAACACATTATATTACAATTGCTTGAACATAGTATTACTTACCTTTCGGTTTTACGATGGAATTAGCAAAACAAAAGAAGTTTAACGCTTGAGTTGAAACGCACCAGGAATAAGGAATACGAAACTTAAGAAGCCAAAGGTAGGTGAACGACGAAGGAAGTCATCATAATAGAGACCATCTACTCAAAGACTACATGGTGCTTCATTGGATTCTATGTGATGTAAGAGTTCATCAATATTTGTATTTGTAATAATAATATTTCCAAGAACTTTGTTTAATTTTGAATTTATTAAAATTTTAAATAAATGAAGTTGTTCATTTTGAATTTATTAAAATTTTAAATAAATGAAGTTGTGTAGTTAAAAAATAAAAAAGTTGTCATTCCTAGGTGTAGGAGAGTCGGTGATGGAGTGTGTTGTTAAGCCACTCTGTATTGAAAAGTCATCGGTTCCAAACATGTCGGGACAAAAAAATCCAACCATGTTAAGGGTTGGTGTGGCTCAGGCCGGGTGATTTT
>CBVK0101604077.1:0-12282 GCA_900067695.1 Picea abies
AGAATTCTTCCATTCTTTCTCCCTTCTTTTTCTTTCTCAATTTCTCTCTGCAAATGTGTGTGGTATTTTCTAGCTAGATCTATTCTATGCAGGTTCAACACATTTACAATTTATGTCCTAAAAAAATTATAACATCTTTTCTTGATTGACCCTTGACATACACTTTTAGTATTCACATGTAGACACTAATCAAATTGATGGCATGAACAAATAAACTTTCAAATGACCTAGAATATACTAATATGGTTATCAATAAGTTGGATCGGGGATAAACAAAGCAAGAGTTTGAAGACAAAATGTGCACATTCCAAAAAAAATGGTTCTTCACATGATGATCCTCCCTATTTGTGAAGTGTTTAATTCTAATGGTTTTTAGTATATATTTAAACCAACAAATGTTCTTTTAAACTAATTTGTGTATGTTTGAACATAACTCTAAGCATATTGGTATAGAGCTAGCCTTTTGTTTTTTTGCACAAAGTCTACACTTCTCTCTCTTATGAGTGTAAATTTTATATAAGTTATGTGTGTAATTTTTTTTATCTTTTTCTAAGAGAGAGGAGTTTTGTTCTTTTTTCCTAACCTTCAAATATATTGTTAATATTGTTAGATAATATCTAAGACACATATTTGTATGTAAAGATTGTATCACACATCCAATTTCCCCTATGTCAACTCTACCCATTTGACCCCATATACTCAGAACTAAAAAGAAAGTAACAAAAATTATAAAAACCTTCCATTGTAATCAACTTCATCCTTACAAATCACATACAAGCATGTGTCCTTCCTCAATGCAGCCATCCACCACAACATTATAGACAAACATCATTCAATTGTATTGGTTATATGGAAATTCTTTGATATGGGTATGTACTAATATATTTATGAAATGTCTTGTTAAAATATCATATTTTGTAGATGAAATCTTATAATATAACCATAAAAAATAATGCTTCTTAGGACTAAACGACATTATCATTGAATTGATGGGGAATTTAACCTTTTTGTTGTTCCAAATCAAACAAGATGAGTAATATACTAGCACATCCACAAATTATGTGGTTGATGAATGTTGATAGGTGATAACAGCATAAGGAAGAGAAATTTAAATCAAATATGTTGTAGATTTTGCATTAAATAGGACGTATACAAACCCTAACCCTAGCATAACAGCAACCCTTTCTTCTGTTATAAATTAAGGCATCCTTTCAATAGCTGAAATTTGAATCCAAAATCATCAAGTGTGTATTGCTCCTTTCATCTTTGTTGTGCACAATTGTTCAAGTGGATTTTTTCTACGGCTTATGGCTCCTACTAGGATTATAGTTTTAGTTTCCTTCAATTTAGATATGTGTATTGTATATTTCAAGGAACATTGTGATTCTCCAGGGATTGTAATATTTGATTAAATGAGATACGTGTTATGAGACTTAGGTCTTATTTTAGATCTTTTCAAAGAGACAACACTCCACAAGTGCGGCATTTACAACTGGCAAAGAAGGTGGATTTGAAGTAGCCCCACTCACCCACGACACCCTACTCATCTTCCAAAATGACACCTGGTAAGGGAAGCCTATGGTAAAAATACCTAAATAAAAAAAAAAACTTATATGTAGTAAAAAAACCAAATCATTGTAAAATATCTAAAAATCTAATCAAAGTAAAAAACCAAATGCAATAAAACACTAAACCATGATTGTTATGCTAATCATCTTAATCACTCAATTTAATGACAAACAAACATATTTTGTCATGCAAAGAAGTTAATGCTTGAAATCACATTTTATTTATTTATTGTGACGATGAAGGATATTCGAAGCATATAAAATCGTGGCCGCTAAAAACCCAATTATAATAAAAGGCCATTATTTTTGGCCATTTCCAATAAGTGTACGCATATCGATGTAAATATACACCTAAAAAAATCATTATCTCAAAACATGACAACAAATTAATGAGCAAAATAAAACAATAATTATATTTTTTCTCGAACATATTATTTAATTTCATTAAATACATAAAATAATATATTTCAATTTTAAAATCATTGAAGTTAACGCACAGCTCCTCTAAAAATGAAACCACAAATTGTCATATCATTAGCGTTGCAACCAAACAACATTTTCCAAACAAAAATTGTATTGAAATTATCCTTGAATAGAGTCAAGCTAATCCATATTTAACACAACTTTTAATGGGGAATAAATAATAAATGAAACATTTTCGAAGTTATTTCCTGAAACTCAAAAGGTAAACTCAATATAAGTGGCAATGAGAGGATATGGATGCGATGTAGTTTAGGGAATATGATGCATGTAGATGTGGATGTGTATGAATATAATAGTGTGTAACTATGTCACTCTTACTTCCTTTTATATGCTATATCTTTCTTTTTTAGTTGTAAGATAAATTTGATCTATGTATTCATTATCATATGTTTAATTACAATGTGTTTTTTTTATCAATTTCTTTGAATTACTTAATTACTTATAATATAATTAAGTTTTTTTTAATTTAGAATTAAAAATTTGAATAATAGGTGTTATATGGATAATAAAAAAAAATTACAAATTTTATTTTTTTATTAAATATTGAAATGTGGCATTCTTACATGTAAGTTTAAATGGAAGGATAAACACTTCTTGACCTTACTTACATTTCAGATCATATAGAAGGCACAACAACTCTACAAAAAATATTTGAGATAGAATGAGAAGAAATCCACATCTAACTTATCATGTAATGACCTTTCCATTTGGTGGACATCAACTTACCCATTGGAAGACATTCATTAGTACAATGTGTGAAGATACTATATAAAAAAACGGAGATTAATACAATAAAAACCTTTATAACCTTATTAAGAGAAATTGGATCAATTGGCACCTACCTAACAAGCTTTAGCTAACAAAATTGGATTATGTAGTAATAAACAAAACAAAAAAAACATTTACTCCAAATAATCTCAACTTCAAACATATTCTCTCCTCAAATAAACTTCAATAGAAAGCCTAGTGTTGGAATTGAGCCACATTGTTTAGGCAATACATCCCAACAATAGTTTGGATGATCAAACCAATGGATTGCAGCAATACATCCCAACAATAGTTTGGATGATCAAACCAATGGATTGCAAAAAATTGAACAAAAATTGAAATATAAGTCTCATCCTAACTACCAAGCTTTACCAAATTAATAAAATATGAAAGACAATAAAATAATAAAACCATCATTTTCTCGTCCTTTTTTCTAACAATTAATTAGCTTTGGGATTCACAGTATAGTGAAAATGAACATAGCATCCCCACCACATAGGTATTCAACGAATAAGAGTGATCCTATATTCACTTATTCTAACACACCCTAGAGATCAAAGCTCTTTGGCATTGAGTGGATGATTTTATGCCCATGCCATATTTGAATTGTTTTAGGCTCTCCTCAAGGATGATTATGGATTATGTAACAAATAAAATTTTTGTTACATAAAATGGAAATTTTTTAGAATTGGTGTGTTCTATTAGTTAGAAATAAAATGTAATGATGTTGTTTATGGTCATTCTACTACCTTCTTATATTGGTTTTTAATACACTATTTTATTATTATCTCTATACCTCTAGCATGCAAATTCCAAACCAAGTCGAGGGGATATAACACCTTTGAAATATGATTGGCCACTAAGCAATTTAACATACAAATTCAATAATAAGGTTCTATGTTGTGAGGATGAGCAAAGGAGGGGAATAAAAAGTCATGGTTGTAGACAAACCTACCATAGATATGGTGGTAGAAAAAGGGACAAGGTACATTTTGACATAACCAAGGGGAATGATAGGTTAACAAGTCAATTGAGTCAACCACACTAACGAGACAAATACCTCGGTGTTAACCTTGTCATCTTGATATAGGGCCACCCAAAACAAAAAGTCAATATAAATGGTCGAGAATCGACAATGCCCACAACACTTCTTAAGATTCGATGAGACCAAGGTAACAATGGCCAAGTGCTACTACCAATAGGGTTAGAATATGGTGGAGAATTAACAGACTACCGCCTACTACTTTTTTTATTCTTTAGTATTATTTATAATATACATTAGGCAAAAGTGCCATTAATTTATAATATTTATTTTATGTCAATATTTCTTAAACTTATTTCCATTATTCTTCACTATAATTTAGGATAATGCCTAAAAGTGCCATTAATTTATAATATTTATTTTATGTCAATATTTCTTAAACTTACTTCCATTATTCTTCAGTATTATTTATGATAATATACATTAGGCAAAGTGTCATTAATTTATAATATATATTTTATGTCGATATTTCTTAAACTTATGGAAGGTTATAACTTTTAAAGGTAGTTTGTTATTATAACTTGTAATTAAGAAAATGATGTCATGTGTTATGCAACTTGTATTTTATGAAAAAAAAATCCTTGATTTATAACCAATTTTTTTAAATTAAGTGTTATTCAATGTGAACCAAGAGATAGGTTCACATGATAGTGTTTCCTAAGGCAAAGATGACACACTCAATAAAGTGGTATATATTTTTCTCCGAAATCACTTAATAAAATACATATTATGATATATTTAAAAAATAATGAATGGTGGTATACCATATAAGAAGAATTTCATATAAAATGATATTATACTATACAAAAATTTCATACATAATGGTGTTATTAATGTTATTAATCAAGGAGTCCCCAAGGTGTAGGATAGTCGATGACTAAGTGTATTGTTAAGACATTATGTGATGTTAAAGTTATCGGTTCGAAACTTGTGGGAACACAAAATCCAACCATGTTAAGGGTTGGTGTGGCTTAGGCCGAGTGCGATCCCCGAGTGATTTTGACGGCTTAGATGCCCCTGAGTCGCAGTTTCTCAAGCCATAGGCTAGTCCCGCAGGTCACAGACAAACTAGCAAACAAAAAAAAAGCCATAGGCTAGTCCCGCAGGTCACAGACAAACTAGCAAACAAAAAAAAATGTTATTAATCAAGGAGACTTAAGACATTGGAAAACTGAGTGACTGATTTCTATTAAAGCTCTCCCTACATTAACCCATATGCCTCAAGGTCCATTTGTTCTTGTGCAAAAAAATATATTTTAGTAGAGCTTGGGAATTTCTCAACTTAGCTCAAAGTTAATTAAGGAACCATATTAAGTCTCAAATGATTAACTAAATCATTTGAGACTTAAGTTCCCTAAAAAATTCATCTAAAGTTCCCTACTCTTCAACTACACCTAGTACATTTAAGCTAGCAAAATGAATTTGAAGTCCTCAAAAATTCATCAAAAGTTCCCTACTCTTCAACTACACCTAGTACATTTGAAAATAAAGCAATACAAAACAATTGAGATGGTCATTGATCCAGATTTGACTGAGAGTGAAATGAAAAAACATGCGAAATTGCATAGGAAGAACACAAATACAGTATTGAAAGTAGAGTATTACAGTGAAAACCAACTTCTACTAATGAATCAAATGGTGAAACAAAATGCCATATACATAGCAATATAAAATGGCTAGAATGGTGGTAGCTCATCTATGAGAAGATATGTGACAGCTATGCTCACTCACAAAAATCCTTTAACAAGACTACATTTTATAATGATGTCCAAACAACCTAAGAAGTAAAATCCATAAAGTGCAAGAACCCTAAACCTAGCTTGATTAGTGATGAATGGGAACATGATTGGGTTGTCTGAAAAAGGGAAAACTTATCAAGATCATAACTTTTCACTCAGTTCTCTATTTTGGATCTTAGCTCATTGGAAAGAACATTAGAAAATTTAGTCAGTTCCCCAATTGTTGAGTGTCATTACCCCCCAAAACACATTGGAAGGCCCCAAAAAATCATGACCCAAACTACTAATATCAAGATGGTTTTTGATATGGGCCTAGATGACCACCTAAATCAGTGTCCCCCTCTTGAGTAGCAATGGTCTCCATTGCATCAAGTCCCTATACTAGATAGGGGAACTTCTATTGGATCTAGTTCCAGGGAAACCACTTGCCCTGGTGAAGAAGTTGCCTTGCTTTGACAACCCGATAAAGTTGTATGTCTCGTTGGTGCTCTTCATCTTAGTTTCCATGATCTGACCCACTATAGATTGCTCAATATAGTGAGGGTTGATCTTAGTAGTGGCTAAATGATCCACCACCTCCAAGGTGTCCAACAAAGGTGGTAAGTATGGCCAAAGCAAAGCCACATAAATATAGGGTTGAAGATTCACTTTAAAATCATTCTCACTCACAACGTTGGGGATGGTTTAAGGCCAATATCAGAGTGATCTGAGCTTCTTATGGGGGCTTGTGAGACACTCTTTCTACAAGTGAAAACACACCTTATCATTGTTTGTACTTGGCATCTAATTTCTACAAAATATCATGATCTTCTTGTTGGATGTGTTTGATCTATTCAACAAATTTTGTTGTTTTCTATGCCTTGTTCTAAGCATGGGACAATATTACTTATGTGGATGTAACAAAGCAAAGCTACATAAATTGGGATAAATGGCTAGAACCCCAAACACTCCTTAAAAGGTTTGTGTCAAACATAACTATGAAACACTGTGTTTTAGTTGTGTTGAACATAAGGCTTTCATCCCATGTATGTGGATGCTTGGAGTTGTACATTTTGAGGATATGCATAATCACCATATTGTCTACCTCTGTACATTTTGAGGATATGCATAATCACCATATTGTCTACCTCTATGTGTTCATCGGTTTGGGTATGAAAAGAAATCGATTTGGTCAATTTGGTTTCCATCATGGACCAAAGGCTAGACCAAAATATACTTAGGACTATTATCCCAACCAAAAACAATGATCTTTGATAACCCAAAATGAACCTAATCATGCTCGAAGAATAGCTTAATAGTGGCTTCCATTGTGACACTCTACTTGTAGGGTGAAAAAATTGTCATTATAGAAAACCAATGAACAACCACAAAAACACAACTGTTACCATGCTTGGTTGAGGGCATTCCTAACATAAAATCCATGGACACTCACTCCCAAGGCTTATCTAGAGTGGGAAGAAGAGTGTATAGTCCCTACTTTTTTATTGAAAGTTTAGTGATGGCACATGTAATGCATGATTTAATATATATGTTGACATCTTACTGAAGCTTTGACCAATAGTAATTTTGTAGCACTACCATTGTTTTCTTGATATTGAAATTCCCCACCACCCCACAGTAGTGTACCTCCCACATCATCTTCTCACACTCGCTTAAAGGAAAAAAGAGATGGACCAGATGGCATAGAACTCCATCCTGGAAGTAAAAGTATGAAACATGTTTACCTGTAACTAGTGTTTGATGTGTAGCAACGAAGTCGAGATCATTATCACACAAATGGGTCACTGTGAAGTCTCATGTCTGCAAGAATTGAGCATTGTGGTCGATGCCACAATCAGAAGTTCGTTGAAGCAATCTACCACTTGATTAGTGCTTCCCTTCTTCTATTTGATGTTCAAGTGGAATTATTGAAGGTACATGGACTACCTCCGATGACAGTCCTTTTTCAAATTGCCTTGTGTCAACATAAATTGTAAAGGAAGGTAGTCATTTTGGATTATCATTTCCTTTCCAAAACTAGTGTGTTTTCGTTGTTGACATGCTAGACAATGAAGTAGAACTCCTTGTCATACGTGATGTATCTATAAATTGTGTTAGAGAGTGACTTATTATGATAACACATCAGATGTTCATGTTGTGTGATAACTGCATTGAGAGAAGAATCTTGTGGCATTGGGGCTAAATCAAAGTTTCAAGGATTTCAACATAGAGAATATCAAATCATTGGTGCAACATTCATCATTGTTGTGCCAAGGATTTTTATGGTGGTCACACTAATTTTTTGTGTCCACAAACTTATCATTCTTTGCATGTAATATTTACCGGTTTCCTCAAGCTTGGTTATCTTTACCATGTGTTATGTTTTGAGTGTTAGGGATACCAATACCCTTCTTGTTTTGTGATTTATTTTCGGCACCAAAATCTTTTTTTTTTCTCTTCTACCTATGTTTTTGTTCAATTTTGAGAGTATAATGGTAAGCGGCTCCCAACGAAGAGATGTACAAAAACTCCATTTATGTTTGGATGTATCTGTGTATATTGTTTTTGTATTTTAGAACCAAGTGTCATTCAAAGTCGTTAATACCTAGTTTTGTACATAGGGTATAAAAGGCATCGATGTACTCTAGCATGATATGATGTTTACCTTAGCATAAAATCATCCATCTCATGTACTAGTCTTCATAGTTTCTAGTAGGTAAATACTTCTTGAGGCGTTGACAAATTTGGTGGGTTCTTTCACAAACAATGCAAAATCTCCTGCATGTTGCACACACGTGTACCACCAATTTTTGGCATGGAGAAGAGCCTTTAGGAGTGCAGAAGTAATCTTCACGCCTGTGTTTTACTACCCACGAAACCTCATGGTAGTGATGCACTCGTGAACTCTATCCATGAGCCCTCATGGCAGTGATGCACCTATGATTTACTACCCATGAGCCCTCATGGCAGTTCCAGTGTCATTTCCATACTTCTTGCACTCCCTCATGACCCTCCCTGTATACATGCAATCCCTCACAACCCTTAATGGGTTCCTCTACTACCCCTCTCTCAATTTTCATTCCATCTTCACCATACTACAAGCCTGCCCTAAATCCCTTCCCCGTGACTCATTATCCTCCATTCTCCTTGCCTTCCCCATTGTTCCTCACTCCTCTCCTCTCCATCCCTCCCTTCCTCCTCTTACCCATGGATCCCTTCAACTCTACAACCCCATCCCACACCCTTCTATTTTCCATCTGTACAAAGACCCCCTCAAAAAATTGTGACCCTTTCTATGAGTTCCTCTAAGCTCCTAGACCCTCTTCCCTTTCACCTAAACCCACCTCCTATCACACAACCGTGAAATCAACAAGATTTAACAAGAAACAAACAGGGATAGATCATGGGGTTGATAGAAGACAAACACAGGTGATTTGGATTGGATCATTATATTATTTTTCATCTATCTCGATGCTTTATGGGTGAAAAATAATGGAGGATCAACTTACAGGGTCATTTTAGTGGTTGGTCCCAATTTGGAAATTTGAGTCCAAAAAATTGTTTGAAATATTCCTGAGCCATTTTGAGGAATCAAACAACATTTTTTATGGTCCAAAACTTACTATTGACCAAGTTTCTATATTCTACACACCAAGACCCTTCTAATGATACAAGAATCACTTCAAACAAAGTTCGTATGCGAAAGTTATGCCTCCTGGAAGTTGACCTACCATATTGATCACCATGGTGCAAGTGGATGCCATGTTAGCCCCCATTACTTAAAAATATGAGGTTAGCCATGTAGTGTATTTTCTAGAACATTCCAAAAATTCCAAACCTGATCACTAATTGAGGGTTAAAGAAGTCAATACCCTAACCCTAGAGGGATATTGGGATATGTTAAATATTGGGCCACTAGGAGTAGGGTTCCATTCTTTTGCATTGTATCTTGTTCCATAGCTGAGAAAAACATCTGATAGTGGTATTATGTGAGCATAACAGAGGAGGAGAGATTTTGTAGAAACAATACAAGCCATTGTGTCAAAGGCAACTCCACAGAGTGTTTCTTTTTTGTACTTGCATTTGCAAAAAACAAGAGTAGAGTGGCCTCACTTTCTAGTTGGGTTTTCCTAGGCTATATCTTGTGTTTAATTGTGGATGGTGTGTGATTTTTTGTTTATGTTCTCTATTTTTCGCATTTCAGCTACTTCATACACTTAAGCAGAAAAAAAATCAGTAATTAAATAATTTGATATCTAAAGGAAACTAACCTTCACAGTAAAGATTTTGGTAATTTTATTAGATTTGTTGTGACGAATTGTCCAATGGAATATCCACGGAATTTTACAAATCATATTGGTATTAGAGCGGGTTTCTTTTAGGTATTTGTGGGAAGTTGCAGGATTTAGGAATCAACTTATGGATAAGTTGTAGACACCCTAACCACGACAGATGAGTCTATTCATAACAATCCTTGAGATCCAACAGAGGAGATATTTTTTAGGCTGGAAGAGCAAGTTGTTGACATATCTTGCAATATGTACCTCCTCATGGAAACTCTAACAAGAAAGTTTGAACTGATCGAAGAGGTTGGAGGCTCTAACTCTGAGATCGGATCAGAAGGGAAATCTAGAGACAAGGAAGACCCAGAAAAGAAGTCACAGAAAGAACCTGAGAAAGAGAAGCCAAGTTCTAGTGCCATAAACCCTCCACAATGTTTATTCAAGATGGAAGCGAAAGTGGACATAAAGCCATACCAAGGTGAGATCAATGAATTAAAACTAAATCATTGGTTGCAGCAACTAGAATTTTATTTCATCATTCACCATATAGATGAAGAACAAAATATATCATTTGCTAGACTAAAGTTGCAGGGCCATGCGTTAACCTAGTGAGAAAGCCATATGGAAACACTTAGGTTGGAAGGTGATCCACCAATGACTAGGTGGGAGGACTTCAAAACCCTCATCAAATCCAAATTCTACTCTATTGGGTATGTAGAGGACCAAATTATCTGGTGGCACTACTTTAGGGAGAAGCAAGGGAAGAGTGTATAGGAGTACACCACCGACTTCAGAAAGATGGTCATCATGTTGGGATCTCTCCCAAGAACCCATATGTGCTCCTCAAGTATCTGGGGGGTATGCATAGCCATCTATGAAAGCAAGTGATTCTTTTCAAGCCAAGTATATTGGGAGAGGCGTGTGTACATGCACGATATCTGGAAAACATAGGCCACAATAAAGGCAGTCAAGCAGTTCCAACAAGAAAGAGCACTGGGAAGCTTCCAAGGAGGGGAAGAAGTGGAAAGGGGGAAAGGATTAGAAGACGAAAACCACTACACATCAGTGTAAGGATCTCGACAACCATTGCAATATTGATGGTCGCATTGAGGAAAAGTGTTGGAAAATACATCCATAGTTGAACTCAAAGAATCACAAGAAGGAAGCAAAGAAAAAGAACTTCTAGCCACATACTCGAGCAATCAAGTTGAAATCAAGTCTGTTATGGATGAGAATATTGTTTGCACATCGGTGCAGAAGGAGGTGAATCTAAGTAGCCTTCATTACCAGGAAGAGAAGGAGACGACCAAACTCTTCCACATCAAGATCCAAGTCAAGAAGACCAGGGTAGACGCTTTATTCAACTCCGGTTCACAAGATAATCTCATAGCAACGAATCTAGTTAGGAAGCTTGGATTGGAGGTTCATGATCATCCTAACCCCTACCCAATGGGTTGGGTAAACAAGGATGCATAGATAAAGGTAATGAAATAGTGTAAGATTAAATTTGTTGTAATTGATTAATTTTGTTGATTTTATTGATGAAGTAGAATTGGACGTAGAACCCCTTGATGTATGTGGAGTAGTGTTTGGAAGCCCCTATATGTATATGAGGGATGCAATCTTCATGGGGAGATCCAACTAGTATTGATTGATCGAGGATGGGAAGTCTTATATCATTAATGCACATAAAGGAAAGTCAAAGATCTTACTGCTAAGTGCCAACCAAACCAAGAAGTTGATTAGTTCTAGTAAAAAATATGTTTTACTTTTCTTAAGAGAAATTCAGTATAAGGGTGAGTCGATAAGAGCAAAGGCATCCCTAGAGGGGTGTACTAAAGAGAAAAAACATCAGTTGGAGGAGTTTCTATAGGCATACAGAGGAGTGTTCCAAGAGCCTAAAGGGATGCCACCCAAGAGGGACGTGGAGCATGAAATGCAGTTATTGCCAGACTCCCCGTTGTAGAATATTGGTTTGTATAGACAATTTGTTCTAGAAGAAAATGAAGTGAAGAAGCAGTCGCAATAGTTGTTGGAGCAAGGTGTGATTCGACCAAGCACCTCACCTTGTGGGTCACCTATCATAATTGTACCCAAGAAGGATGGACTTGGTGATGTGTATCAACTACAGAGCATTGAAGATTACACTAAAAAATCGATACCTTCTACCTCAGATCAATGATTTGTTAGATCAGTTGCCGCATGCAAAATATTCCACCAAGTTGGATCTCAAATCGGGATACCACCAAATACGCATCAAGGAATAAGAAACCTGGAAGACTGTCTTAAAGTCAAGGAAAGGTTTGTATGAATGGTTAGTCATGTCATTTGGTTTATGTAATGCACCAACTACATTTATGATATCGATGAATGATGTATTATGTCCATATCTAGATTCATTTGTTATAGTCTATTTGGAT
>CBVK0101604084.1:0-13359 GCA_900067695.1 Picea abies
AATTGATAGACCACTGAAAGTAAGTTGCCTGTCTAAACAATAAAGTAGATGGTCACCAGAAGTTCCATAGTCGATTGTGTTTCTGTAAGAAATGATATTGCTTTGAAGAGAAAAAATCGAAATGGAAAATTTATTAACGTCGGCAAATGACCAAAAGTGGTCAACATGACTGAAAGTTGAAACACATATAAGCATATAGGGCACCAGTGAAGGGTCATCTCGTGCATCTCCCAAAGGTAGTACATGTAACTTTTAAGCGACGTATAATCCTCTATGGACATAGAAAATGGATAAAAGTAGACTCAAGTATGTCATGTGCCAAAAATATAAAATGTCTCCATGCATTTATGGTATATGCCGCAAAGCTCGGCTATGTGGGGCCTATATTGTGACTACAAATCATGTGGGGTGTAGCTACAGTTTACAAATCATGTTGGGTGTAACTACAAATTTAAGTTGCAGGAAATGCCTACCCAGCCTGCATCTCAGTATCTGAAACACACAGAAATGGGAAACGGGTATGGTACAGCAGCTTGGAAATACCCTGAGCTGTACTGTACTGTGTTTCAGAATTTGGAAACGCTTTACAGTATGGTTCAGGCTGCTTCTACACCCTGAGCCATACTGTATATCATTTTACGATTTGGAAATGCTTTATTGTACAGATCAGGTCGTTTCTGGGCCATTTCGATGTGAATGTATGATGTTTTGGTGCTTTTCTTGAGTTTTCTGGGCCCACTCAAGTGCCATGAGGGGCATGGGACCCATATGGAACCTCAAAACCCCTAATAGATGATTAATAAAGACACAATAACGTCTAATTTGTTTCTAAACCTACTTAATTTATTATTGTATATTGATTTATAGCTATATTTTAACATATGTAATATTATATATATGTTATATTATGTCAATAGACATTATATTATTAAAATCTAAATTATATATAACTTAATGGCTTATACTATAGATTTATCATTTTTATATTATATTAATTTTGTTTTTTTCAAAATTTTAAGTATTTTTTAATATATATTATTGCCCCTCCCAACCTGCCATTTCCTGTAAATTTGACAAAACTTCTAGCTGTTCCAGATAATTGTATCTGCATTACCAGCACTCCTGTGTTCCAGAAACTTGTGCAACATAGATTAATACAGAAATGTTGGGCTATTCTATAAACCCATTTTTGGCTACTTGCTCGTTTCTTTGAACTTCAGAAGGTCAGAAGGTCGATTTTGACAATATGCATCATCAGGTCATTTTTCTTTTTGTTTAGCCTTATGCTCTTTTTTTGGTAGTCAAACCTCTATTTTTGACTGAACAAGGTATGAAAATCTATCCTATATATGCTTTATAATCAGGCTACCTTTGGTTAAGAGCCACAATTGAAGGGGTATCTATTCTGCCAAAGTTCTCCAGGACTTGCACCTAGCCTCATCCGTACTTTGATATTGATGTCTATTTTCAGTGAAGGAAATGGAAATTACTAATAATTTTGTTTGCTTGTTTGTTTAACCTTTCTTCAATGTTGGATAAATTCATGTTTTGAATGTTTGTCATCTTGCTGAAATCGCTTCTATGTGCCTGGCTGCATGATATGGATTAATAAGAATATTGCCTCCTTTGATTTATCAGTGGATATAAGCCTTAAGGAAACAATGGTTAGTAGAGGGGTTGCAATTGTTTTTATAAAAGTGGTCACGGGTTCAAGTCAGGATAGCTCAATTTTATTATCAAAGTATTTTGAATTAAAAATTTCAAGCCTTAATGTTCAATCTTAGGGGAAAATTTGGCTTGAAGGATTGCTTTAATCCCACTTGATAGATAATCATTCTGAATAATAATAGATATTTATAGTACTAAATAAAGTATGGTACAAGAATATCGGGAATGTTCCTCCATTCCCCACCACTGGGGGATTCTTCACAAGTGTTTCCCTGTCCCTAGGGGCTGGGGTACAGCAGGAAATATACCTGTTTTCCTGTGGACATCTCCCTCACCTCGAAGATGTTTGTTCTTGTTTAGGGAACATTGATTCTTGTTTTCTTGTAGACATCCCCCTAACCTGGAGGTTTTTTTTACTGTTTAAAGTTTAGGGGATGTAAATCCCCCTAACCTGGAGGTTTTTTTTACTGTTTAAAGTTTAGGGGATGTATGGGGGATGTTCCCAACCTCCTCATCAATGCCCAGGTTTCTTGACTGAAAATTTTTCGTGGGGATGTTTCTTGCAATTTGGCTTGAACCGATTCATTTGCCAGGTGATTTATAAGTTGTGGTGAACTGACTTGTTTATTGAGGGGTTCTTACAATGAATTTTTTGTAGGGATACTTGTTACAATTTGCCATTGTTGCACCAGGGACGCATCCCTGCCCTGGTATTAGTATATGTTTCATGTGGAATTGTTCAGTAAATATGATCATTGATCATTGTTTATGTTTATTACCTTTAGGTTTTTATATTTAACAATTTCATTAGTTTAGGCTTTTACATATTTAATTCCCTATTGCACCTCAGAATATTAATTTTTGAGATTTTGGTTTTCAGATTGCAATCTCCTCTGTATTATAGTGTTTGCAGAGTTTCACCTGTATACAAAACCTGTTTCTATCAAGTCTCATAGAGGACATACTTTTTATGTGCAGGTTCTTCGGCTCCTCGTTAAAATTTATCAAAGTTTGCCTTCGCCTGACTATCTTAGCATCTGCCAGTGTCTTATGTTCTTAGATGAGCCTGGAAGTGTTGCAAGTATTTTGGAGAGCTTGTTGGAGTCTAAGGATAAGGTATTTTTCTCCAAGTGAAATTCTTTTAACTGTTTTACATATGGTGTAGCTTTTGTTTAGATATCACTTATCTAGACTGTTTTTTTGCAGGATGGGGCTTTGATGGCTTTTCAAGTAGCTTTTGATCTGTTTGAGAATGAGTATCAGGCTTTTCTCTTGAAAGTTAGAGATCGACTACCTGAGTCCAAAACTCAATTATCCAATAACCCAAGTTCTAGTCAATCATCATTAGCAACACATGATGGGAAGCTATTCGGGATCTCCATTTTTAACACAATTATCCAATAACCCAAGTTCTAGTCAATCATCATTAGCAACACATGATGAATCTCATGGCCTAAATGCTCCTGAAAATGGTGGCATTGCTTCTCCTGACACCTCTGCTGCAATGGACACATCTGAGGATGTCCACATGGTAGATGAAAGCATGATGGAGACTGTTCATACTCACAATGGGACAACCAATCTAACAGACACGAAAGAAGCAGCTTACACAGAAAGATTAGCGAAGTTAAAAATAATTCTATCTGGAGAAACACCCATACAACTGACTTTACAGTTTTTATATAGTCACAACAGGTATGCAATCTTAGAATCGCTCTTTATCAAATACAGTAGGTTTGCATGACCTAAAATTCTCGAACTGCTGCTATGATGGCATCTTTATGATTCTTGTTTTCCTCTGTGCCCCTGTTTTCTATGCATCTTCATGTCTTTTCTACAATATCTCATTTCACAACTATTGCATTGCACTCACTTTCTTTTGTTCAAATCTGAAAGTTGCAAACTAGTAAGAAAATTAAATGATTTAATTAACGAAGGTGTGTTACTCAAGAAGCACAATTAAATGTTGGATTTCTTCACAAACATGTCTTTGGAACTGATTGCGCCGAGAGATGCTCTACAGTCCAGTATGGGGGAGATGTTCATGTAACATAATGTATTAAAATAATAATAAAACATTAAAAAAAAATAATAAAAATTTATGTCGGCTCCAATACACACACACGCACACACTACAACCCAGTATGGGGGAGATGTTCATGTAAAGTAACACATTAAAATAATAATAACACATTAAAATAATAATAAAACATTTTTTTTTGTTTGCTAGCATGGACTAGCCTATGGCATCTAAGCCGACCCAGGGGCATCTAAGCCGTCAAAGTCATCCAGGGATTGCACTTGGTGTTTGGCCACACCAACCCTTATCATGGCTGGATTTTTTTGGTGTCTCCTCCCGATAGCGACGGACTTCGAACCTGGGTCGCCATGCAGAACGAGGCCCCTCAAAACTGATCGCTTTATTGGAATTTGACAATTAATAATAAAACATTAAAATAATAATAAAAACTGAATAAAATAATAAAATAATAAAATTTTATGTTGGCTCCATTATATATATATATATATAATTACTTTGAGTGAATAACAACTAGCCTAGATCCATTTAACTCCGAATCTATCAAGCGCCAAGAGGTATCAAATCTCTCGAGGTGCAAACCTTTAACCTTTCTTTAAGTTTTGCACTCTAAACCTTCAAACCTTTAACCTTTCCTTAAGTTTTGCACTCTAAACCTTCAAACCTTTAACCTTTCCTCAACTTTTGCACTCTAAAAAAGGTTTGTACCTCGAGAGATTTGATCCCTTTCGGCGCTTGATAGATCCAGAGTTAAATGGATCTAGGCTGGTATATAAAACACTATGAATAATTTGCAAGACATCAGGTTATAAAGTCTTTTATCTGTTGATTCCGTGACTGCTCAAGTCTAATGTTCTTTTTTTTTGGATTATGCATAGTGGTTGCAATGTCTAAGATTCTGAACCTGTCCAATCACAGTTATAGACATTCCTGCCTAATAGCTGTTACAATGGTACTCCATGTTACCTGAAATGGGAAATGGAACAGGAAACGGGAAACATAACAAGAAACAGAGGCTAGTGGCTTTTGAGATAAGCAATCCCCCCCAATGGCAAATTATGGATATAGAAGGAAAAATCCATTTTCTTAAAGACCCTAGAGATACAATGCACAATATAAATGAAATTATATTCACGTTTACATGCATATTTTAATAGGTGCTTCCAGTCAACACATGCAAGTGAAACTCCCGAACGTGGGAATTTGTTGAAATGTAGGAAGTACATCTCATAACTAATGGAAAATCCTTTGTCTAAGACACTATTACTGGGGGTATCTTTTCTACCAAATTCATCTAAGACTTGCTCATGTTGCCAAGTTGCCAACCACATGAAATGGCTCACTTGCATGAACAAGATGGCCTATGAGGGGCAAACATGTCTTTGGGGAAATTTGTACCTTGGGTGAGGAAATAACAACATCCCTGATATACAAATGAACCAAGCCCTCACTGACAATTTCACATCGTAATGGACAATAGTACAGCAAATCACATCATGACATAATATAGCTCATTCTAAGCTAGAAAAACCATATTCACATCATAATATAGTCTATAGGTTTGTCATTCCTCTATCTAGAAAGTTGAAAACATAATAATGTGCAAATTGTAGACTATCTTATGCATTTGGGAAAGTCATATGCCAAAGTCAATGATAATATACTCATAGCAGAGTCTAGACTAGTAATTAAAGTCATAATGATCCATGCCATTTTACACCTTATGTGTTGTTGCTAGTGGAGTGCTTATTGAGCCAGAGCCACTAGGTTGATGGTGACCATTGTGGGTGAGGTCATCTAGAAATTTCTCTACATCCTCTCCTGTTAAACCTCCAAAGGAAGGTCATTGCTATCATCATTTGGTGAGCCATTGTAATCCCATAAGTTAGTATGTCTAACTGGATACTCTTGCTATTGTCGGCATAGAAGGTGAATATCTGAATGGACAAACATCAAATCTTGTGCTTTTTGGGAAATAAGTTTCTTCTGTTTGACTTATTAGATTGAATGCATATTTGATTGACTTTTGGTTCCATGTTGATGAAATAGTGAATGATTATTATGTGTGAGATGAAATGTACTTTACTTTTATATTGAAGTGGACAATTCTTGGTTTTGGCACCTTCTAACAATGCCATTTGTGATTGTTGTCTACCCATTGGCATGCAAACTAAAGAAATCATTTGCAAATAGTTGAACCCATTTAGATTAGAGGTGCTTGTTATCCAAACTGCGACTTGTCATTGAAGGTGAGGATCGTGACTTGGAGTGAAGCCGACATCATGTGCTTGTGTGGTATCCTATCTCATAGTCTTCTATTGGCGTGGCTTTATTCCTAGGTGAATTGTTTGTTCATATGGCCTTCCACTTGTGTGCTTTCCCTATGGTCTCCTTTGCACATGTGACCTGTTTGCATGTGTGGTTCCACTTGTGTGCACACTGTGCCATGTTGCCTTTTGTTGGCAGTCTCCAATGCGCCTTGCTTTGCCTACTTACTCCTCCCCATTCTCCATGAGCTCCCCCAACCTTGCACCTTCCCCCATGCTCTCACTCCCATCTCCCTCGATCCCCTCCTATCCCTTATCTCTTACACTTTTTCTCTTCATCCTTCCTCGTCCCTTCCTTCCCAGTATGCTACCCCCTCCACCCTATTACCATACCCCCTTACAGATCCCCCAATTCCCATAGTCTTTTCTGTAATCTCCCCTCCTAAACCAACAAATCCATATGTAACACACTCAGACATTGTAGGGATGGGAAAACAAGAGTTGGAACTTGCAGACTTCGTGACGAAGGTTCCTCACATAGGCCTATAGATTGGTAATGCAGCGTACTCGCTCTCAATGCATATCTCCAAACCAAGCCTAGACTTTGGTAACATGTGACTCTCCTTAAAGACTCAATTTCGTTAGTAGCCCAACTTCGTAGTGTTGCTAAATTGGTAGAACAATGACAGGAAGATATGCTCACTCTTTTGAATTGGGTCTTAGAGGTGGAAGTTGAAAACCTTACTTTCAAGAAATCGCTTGTTGAAAACAAATTATATGAAGCTTTTCACCCACTAAATGATGTCTTACACAAAGAAATTCTAGACCTTAGAAACGAGCAAGAGGAGATTCATTCCCAACAAGTATCCTTCAAGAAGGAAACAAAAATGCATATTAACTCGTGGGCACAGGTTATTTAGGGAAGGGACATGGCTCCCCCTCCCTAATTGTGGTGGAGAAACATGTGTAGTTGAAGCTCATAGAGGAGCATACTCGGTGGGTCTAGGAGTTGAATCTAAAGGTGAGGGGCCTCCCTTCACCTTCCCCTTTTGCGGAACCCATATAGGTGGGAGCCATGTTTTTTCGAGATACCCTAGATCTCCCAGATATTAACATGGAGAGGGCTTGGTTTGGATCTGATTCCACACTTTTCCTTCACTTCAGGACTGCAAGGGACCGACTTTGGGCCCTTCAAGGCTAAGTGAAAACTATTTTCCCTTCCCAATAGGATTTACCTAGATGAGGATCTCCCTTGAACCCATGTTGTAGAGCTCAAACGGTTCAGGGAGTAGGTTGTAGTAGCACAGCGGGCAGGTAAATGTGCGGTCATTAGGGATCTTAGGGTAATCATTTGAGACCCCCTCTAGGTGGTTTCGACTTGGGTTTTCTAAGTGACGAGATTGTTGGGAGAGGCGGTAGGGGTTGGGGATGTGTGGTCATTAGGGATCTTCGTACAACCATTCGAGACCCCCTCTGAGTGGTTTCGACTTGGGTTTCTAAATGACGAGACTGTTGGGAGAGGCAGTAGGGGTTGGGGATCTCAATAGGATGTTGGAATGGCAATGGGGCTTTTTGGCCTTCATTGGGCATGATATTTGACACTCTTGGGTCGTTAAATATCCTTTTTGTTATCAAGATTCATGTGAGTCCCATTTGGGTGCTTTGGTGCATTCTTGTGTACCATTTTTTCTGATTGCAAATAAGAAACTTAGAGTTTTGGATGTGTTGGAGGCTTAGGTGGCATCACTTGTTTGACTAGGGACTCTCTTTGAGGTAGGGTTTTCTATGCTAGCTTTTGACGAGTTTGCTAGATTCATGTGGATTTAGGTGAGCAGCCTAGCCCCTCTCCCTAAAGACATCTACATTGCAGTTTGCTACTTCCCTCAAACATCTTCTCACTTTGTCATCCATGATGACTAGTCGGGGATCCTTACATGGATTTGTATCTCGATATTGTTTTGTACTCAGTGGTGGGCGAGGTCATGCCCAGACGTCATGCCCAGACTTGAGCTAACCAAATCCCTCTCCATGAGCAATCTAAGGACGTGCTATGTAAGAGATTGATCTAGAATCCATAGGAATTCATCCGACTTTCAATGATTCCTTGGGGCCTCTTATAAGGTAAGGTATACCTCTTGCAGCTTGGTGAATCTCATGAATTTTTGATCCTAAACGACCTCCCTTACTTCCAAGACTTTAGCCACTTCACATGCCTTTCCCATGGTGGGGGTGATAGTGTAGTGGACTATAACATGACCAACCAAGATATTCTCCCCATTATAAGCCACTTATTGGCTACCCTCATCCCTTTAGTTGATCACGCGCTACTTTCTTTCTCTTCCCAGGTCAATTTACTTCCCTTCCTCCCACCTATATTTCCCCAATCAGGCCCACCTCAAAATACTATTCATTTGGATGAGGGGGATCCTCAACTTTTCTCATCCCACCTCTGCCAGATGCTCCTCCCCATCTCGAATTCTCGTCCCTTGAGTCAACTTTGCTAAAATGCGTGCCTTTCCTCAACCATTTGGGAAGCGACCCCTAAAACCTACCCCCACGTTACTCGTTCTCCCTCCCCCTCTCCCGAACCTAGTTCCTACATTATGAACCAATGGTGTGACAATGATTATAAGGATCTCCATAGCCAACATTGGTGTGCCTTTACTCATGATTGATCTTCCTACCTTGGTCTAAGGAATCCTTATTGCCGTCTCCTTTACCATAAGAAACACCTCTTCGTCTCACAAAGAAGATTTGAATTGTGTGCTTCCATTTGCCATTCCCAAAACCTTTTGATGCACCATTTTCTCTCACCACTCTCCCCTTCCCCCTGACCTTGATCCTGGTTCTATGTTCTCCCATTCGTTTGTTCTCTATGATATCCCTGAGTATCCTTTGACCCGAGTCATTTCCCTTTCCACCCCTTGCTAATTCTTCTCATATCGAGATAACCGAGAGGCAATGAATGTGATGTATAATAACAGAGCATTAGATCAAGAGGGGTTCTAGGTTGACTTCCTCAAGCATGGTCTTCATGCCCTTGATGATCACATTGTTGACCTATTTAATCGTGTTGTTAACATGGAGTCCCCATAGGGTTGGTCCCATCACACTATCCACCCAATTCATAAATTGGGTTCCATTGCAGATCCAAACAATTACAGGATGATTGTTGTTGGCCATACCTTCCCAAAGATCTATGCCTTTTCCTTCCCTATGTAGCTCTCCGAGGAGCTTGATTGGAGACACCTTTGAACCAACGGATATGCTTGTTTTGACTTGCTTACACAACGTTGATCACATCCTTACACTCTAAGTCATCATCGAGGAGGCAAGACATAGCTTTTCAAAACTCTATTGCTGCGTTGTAAACTTTCAAAAAGCATTTGACTTGGTCCCATGAGAGGCCTTATTCCATAGGCTTTGAGACATTGACATTTTTGAGACCCTCCTAGTAGTGATCATGCACTTGAGCCTTGTACAAGTCTATCCTGTGCCGTCTCCGTTGAACACACAAAGTGTCAAATTTTATTAGGAGTACTATTGGGGTCAAACAGAAGTGCCAACTATCTCCCACCTTGTTTGTGATTTAGATTGATGAGTTGAAGTCTTTCCTTCATGAGCATGTCCATGATTGTGATGGGTGCTCTCTCCACTAGGTTTTGATTTCATTCTTCTTTTTGTTGATGATGTGATCCTCTTAACCTCTTCCTCTAAGTGTTTGTAGAGACAATTGGATGCATTTTCCCTTTTATGTGACCTTCTACAGTTGACGGTCAACCTTGGTAAAACCAAGATTATGATCTTCAATGGGTCGAAAAAGGTCTTCTTAGATTACCATATCTTCTTGAAAGGGGTGGAGATCAAGATTACCATCTTATACACATAATTGGGGGTTTAGTTCTCAGTGCCTCGTTTCAGTTTGAGGCATGCTGTGTAGCTCCAGGTCAACAAGGGGTTTAGTTAGTTAGCCCTGTTTGAGAGACGATGTTTTCGACAACATTTCTAGGACATCTTGATCTAGATTGCATAGAGAACGAAATGAAAGGTAGGAATATGAATGGATACACACATACACAAAAATATTGTAGAGAGAACCGTAATGCGGTGAGAACCAAATTCTATTAATAAATGAAATAGGAAAAGACTGTGAAATGAAAAGCAATACAAATTAGCTAGAATGGTGGTAGCTTATCTTTGAAGAGAGAGGTGTTGGCTATGCTCATTCGCAAGCACATCACAAGAAGTTGAAATGATCTTTTAACATAGTACCAAACCCTAAGAGGCAAAACCCCTAAATATCCAAAATCCTAACCCTAAGAGGTGAGGTGGCAAAAGGAATGTGGGCCCTGAGGAGTCTAGTTGATACGTCAACTTCCCCAGGCTGCAACTTTCACATACAAATTTCATTTGGGGTGCACAATAGCTCGTTGGAAAGATCTTGATGAGAAGAACAATTTCGATCTAGGATTAGACATGCCATGGCAACTGTAATCTACTATAGGGCCAAAAAACACTATTTAGGGCCTCAAAAACACGTTGGAAGTTTGAGACCTGAAAAATTGCCAAGATGGGGAACCAATCGGAGTCAGTGGAAGAGGTTGTGGCCACCAATATCCACCTGGATCAATCATTCCCCCTTAAGAAGCAATGGTCTCCATTGCATTAAGTGCCTCCATCAAATGGGTAAACTTTTGTTGAATTTGACTCGTGGTGAGCCACTTGCTTTAGTGAAGAAGTTGTCCTACTTTGACAACCTAATAGAGTTGTATGTTCTACTAGTGGGTGCCTTTCATCTTCTTGTCCATGATCCGTTCCACTGTAGCATGTTCAGTGCAGTTATGGTTGATTTTTGTAGGGGTCAAATGCTCAACCACCTCTGGGTTGTTCAAAAGAGGTGGAAAATATGGTCGAAGCAGCTCCACATTAAATACCGGGTTCAATCCAAGGAAAGGGGTAATACTCAATTCAAAAGCATTTTCACCCACTTCCTTCGTGATAGTGTAAGGCCCATATCTGAGTGGTTTGAGCTTCCTGTGGGGGCCTATGAGGCGCTCTTTCTACAAATACAACCACACGTTATCACCAACTTGAAACTTGTGTGGAACTTGATGCTGGTTATGTCACTGCTTGTACTTCGCATTGGGTTTTTGCAGGATAACATGAACCTGTTGTTGGATTTGCTTGATTTGTTCAACAAATTTGTCTGCTTTATTTGCCTCAGTTTGAGCATGGGAGGACTCTTGCTGTGTAGATGCAATGGGTAGAGTTACATCAATGGGGGCCAATGGATGGAACTTCAAGCGCACCTGAAAAGGGTTGTGGCCAATAGAGTTGTGGAGGGATCTGTTGTAGCAATGTTGAACATACAGAAGGCTCTCATCCCATGTACGTAGGTACTTAGAATTGTACATGTGTAAGATATGCACGATCATCCTGTTGACCACATTTATTTTCCCATCTCTTTGGGTGTGGAAGGTAGTCGATTTGGTTAGCTTGGTGTCCATTAGAGACCATATGTTGGACCATAAGGTACTAAGGAACCTACTATAGTTGTCTGAAATAATGGTTTGTGGTAGCCCAAAATGAACCCAAGCACGCTCAAAGAGGAGCTTAATAGTGTCTTCTACTGTGATACGCTTCTTGCATGGTGCCAAAATGGCCATCTTAGAGAACTAATCAACAACCACAAAGACACAATTGTTACCATGCTTGGTGAAGGGAAATTTTGACATGTAATCCATGTAGATGAATTCCTAGGGCTTGTCTGGGGTAGGTAGAGGAGTATATGACCCTTGCTTTTTAATTGCAGGTTTAGCGATGGCACAGACAATGCACAATCTGATATACCCTTTGACGTCCTGTTAGAGTTTTGTCCAATGGAAATACTTTTGAAGTACTGGTACTGTCTTTTCCACACCAAAGTGCCCTGCCACCTGATTGTAATGTGGTTCCCAAATTAATTTTGCACGCTCACTTGAAGGAACAAAAAGATGGCCTAGGTAGCACAAAAGTGCATCTTGGAGGTGAAAGTTTGGAACTTGTTTATTTGTGCTTAGTGTTTAATAAGTAGTAGGTTAGCAGCAAAATCAGGGTCTTTGCCATACAACTGGGGTCACTCAGAGGTCTCATGCTCGCAAGAGTTAAGAACTGTGGTTAGCACCACAATCAAAGGCCGACCAAGGCAATTTGCAACATGGTCTGTGTTGCCCTTCTTGCACTTAATGTTCAAGTGGAATTGTTGCAAGTATGTGGACCACTTTTGATGGTAGTCGTTTTGTAACTTTCAAGTTTCTTTGTGTTTGCATGAATTGCAGGGGCTTGTGATCAATGTGGATGATCATTTCCTTTTCAAGAATATAATGCTTCAATTGTCGGCATGCTTGCACAATGGAGTACATCTCCTTGTCATAGGTGGGATATTTGCAAACAAGATCAATGTGGCTGATCATTTCCTTTTCAAGAATATAATGCTTCAATTGTCGGCATGCTTGCACAATGGAGTACATCTCCTTGTCATAGGTGGGATATTTGCAAACAACATCAAAGTGTCTTGCTGTGATAGGCCATTGGATGTCCATGCTGAGTGAGTATTTTGTACTGATAACATAGTCAGAGGTGTATGTCTCAATCTCGAATGGTTGTTGCAAGTCTGGTAAAGTGAGGATTGGTACCGAGCAAAGGTGGCGTTTCAGATACTCGAATGATTTCTATTGTGACTTAGACCAGGAAAACTTGGCTTTAGCTCCACTCTTGGTCACTTGGATTAAGGGCCAAACGACATGAAAGAACCCCTAACACGAACCAATGGTAGAAGTTGGCAAGGCCTAAGAAGCTGCGGAGCTCTATTAGAGTCGTTGGGATTGGCCAATTGTGGATAACTTGGATCTTGGCTGGGTCCACATGCACTCCATGTTCAACAATGTACCCTAAACACTGAATTTTTTTCATGCCAAATGAACATTTCTCCTGATTGGCATATAACTTGTTGCAACAGGGTGTTCAGGATTTGCTGAATGTGCTGCAAATGTTTTTCCCAAGTTCTATTGAAGATGAAGATGTCATCCAAATATACGACCACAAAAGAGTTTGTGAACAATTGCAAGATATCATCCATCATCCTCATGAATGTTGTTGGACTATTTGTCAGCCAAAAGGCATGAGCAACCACTCAAAGGCCTTCTTTAGACTTGAAGGTGGTCTTCCATATCAGTTTGTTCAATCTGGACTTAGTCGCTTGACTTTAGATCAATCTTAATACTTACTAAAGAACTTGGTACCCTTAAGTTGATCAAGAAGATCTTCAATCTGGGGAATTGGGTATTGTTTCTTGACAGTGATTTTGTTTAGGGCTCTATAATCAATATAAAGTCGTCATGGCCCTTT
>CBVK0101604129.1:0-15159 GCA_900067695.1 Picea abies
TGTTCCATGCATTTAGGGTTGAGCTATGTTGGTGTCAATTGTTCTTCTATCTTCGAGGTGCCCAATAATGGTGGAAAATAGGGTCAAAGGAGGTCCATATTGAACACGAGGTGCAAGCCAAGAAAGGGGGGAATGTTGAGCTCAAAATAATTGTCACCCACATCCTTGGTGATGGTATAAGGTCCATAAAGGAGTGGATTAAGCTTCTGATGATGCCCTGTAAGGCGATCTTTCTGCAAGTGTAACCAAACTTTGTCTCCCACCTGAAACTGGTGTGGCACCTGGTGTTGAACATGGAGTTTCTAGTACTTGGAATTGGACTTCTGTAAAATATCCTGAACCTGTTGGGGGATGTGCTAGATCCACTCAATGAACCGAGTGGATTTTTCAACTTCTGTTGGATCATGCGACGAGTCTACCTGGGTGGCCGCAAGGGATAATGCAACATCCATGGGACCCAATGGTTGAAATCCCAACCCCACCTGAAAGGGATTGTGGTCGATTGAGCTATGAAAGACTCTTTTGTAGTTGTGCTAAACATAAGGAAGACTCTCATCCCATGTGTACGGGTTCTTGGAATTCTACATGTGGTTGATGACCTCTATTTGGCCATCCTTCTGGGGGTGGAAGGAAGTGGATTTGGTGAGCTTGGTGTCCAGCAGTGACCAAAGGCTCGACTAGAATGTGTAGAGGAAATGATTGTCCCAATATGAGATAACAGTTTGTGGGATCCCAAAGTGTACCCACACTTGTTGAAATAAGATCTTGGAGGTGGCCTCCACTCTGATGATTTTCTTGCAGATGGCCAGAATTTCCATCTTAGAAAAATGATCCACAACAACAAAAACACAGTCATTTCCCTGCTTGGTGGATGGAAGGCCTAACATGTAACAAAAACACAGTCATTTCCCTGCTTGGTGGATGGAAGGCCTAACATGTAGTCCATTGAGATGGATTCCTAGGGCCTGTCAGGAGTAGGAAGAGGAGTGTACAAGACTTGTTTCTTAGTGGTTGGTTTGGAAATAGCACAGGCAGTGCATGAGAGGATATACTTGTTGGCATCATGTCAAAGTTTTGACCAGTAGAAATGTCATTGCAGCATTGCCACTGTCTTTTCCACACCAAAGCGTCTCGCCACCCGACTATAGTGGGATTCCCAAATCATCTTCCCTCACTCGCTTGATGGAACACAAAGATGGTCGAGATGGAAAAACAAACCATCCTAAAGATGGAAATTAGTGATAGTTGTGTTTGCACCCAACATCTTGTAGTCGTTGGTGAATTCGGGATCTGTCTCATAGAGGTGGGACCATTCAGAGGTCTCGTGGTCGCAAGATTCTATCACCAAGGTGAGTGCCGCAACTAGAGTTCAGTTGAGGCAATCAACGACTCGGTTGGTACTTCATGTTTTATACTTGATTTTGAGGTGGAACTATTGTAACTATCTGGACCACTTCTAATGGAATTCATTCTGCAATTTCCCTTGTGTCTGCATGAATGTAGTAGCTTATGATTAGTGTGGATGATTGTCTCCTTCCCGAGAATGTAATGCCTCCACTAGAAGAAGGCTTGCACAATGGAATACATTTATTTATTGTAAGTGGGGTACTTATGGATGACATATTATAGTGTCTCACTATGATAGGCCACAGGGTGGTCGTGTTGAGTGAGGACTGCTCCCACAACATAGTCTAAAGAATATGTCTCGATCTCAAAGGGTTGTTGCAGGTCAGGTAATGAAATCATTGTGGTTGAGAATAAGCATTGCTTCAGATCATCGAATGCTTTTTTTTTGGACAGGTCCCACACAATTGGTTCCTTACCACCACCCCTAGTTACTTGGCTTAGGACCCATGCAATATGGGAGAATCCCAACACGAACCTGTGATAGAAATTGGAAAGGCCTCAGAAGATATAAAGCTTAGTGAGCATGGTTGGGGCTAGCTAGTCATGGATGACTTGGATCTTTGATGGATCCATATGCACACCATGCACATCAACAATGTATCCTAGTTATTGGATCTTTTCCATACCAAAGGAGCATTTTTCCAAGTTGGCATATAGCTTGTGCTATCGCAGAGTCTGCAAAACCTGTTGAATATGTTGCAAGTGTTCCACCTGAGTATTTTTGTAGATTAGGATGTCATCCAGATACACAACTACAAAAGAATTACTGAAAGGTCACAAGATATCATCCTTCATAATCATGAAAGTTGTTGGGGCATTTGTCAACCCAAAGGGCATGATCGACCATTCAAAAAGACCTTCTTTTGACTTGAAGGAAGTCTTCCATACATCTATCTACTCTATTGGGACCTAATGGTAGCCAGACTTCAAACCAATATTACTGCAGTATTTTTCCGCCTTAAGTTGATTAAGGAGATCATTGATTCATGGAATCGAGTACCGGTTTCTAACTGTGATTTTATTTAGGGCTCGGTAATCAATTTAGAGTCACCAAGTCTCTCCTTTCTTCTGCACCAACATGATTGGGCTTCCACAAGGTGATGAGCTGGGTCAAATGTGCCCCTTGTGGAGCTCTTCCGATCTCACGCCAGACTTCAAACCAATATTACTGCAGTATTTTTCCGCCTTAAGTTGATTAAGGAGATCATTGATTCATGGAATCGAGTACCGGTTTCTAACTGTGATTTTATTTAGGGCTCGGTAATCAATTTAGAGTCACCAAGTCTCTCCTTTCTTCTGCACCAACATGATTGGGCTTCCACAAGGTGATGAGCTGGGTCAAATGTGCCCCTTGTGGAATAGTTATTGGATTTGACACTTGATCTCCTCATTTTCTAATAGAGAGCGGTGATAGACTAGTCCATTGGGTAGCGGTGCTTCGAGTGTCAAATCGATGGGATGCTTGACCCGACAATTCACAGGTACCCCAATAGGTGATGAGAAGATGTCTTTGTATGCTTCCACGACCTTATCCACTTTCTTCTGCTGCGTGGAGAGGTCGGTCGTGGAGGCCATGGATGTGGCTGAAACCTTTCGCTCACTCTGAGAGCGAATCACGAAGAAGACAAACTTCTTAGTCTGAGAAATGACCTTCTTGCATTGCTTGGTAGAGATCAAGGAAATAGCACTAGGTGGGACTACCTCGGGTATCTTGTACAATTTCTTGTTCAAAGTAATAATAACACTACGAGGTCTAGACTCATATACAACATGATGTTTCCATAAATAAGGTCTAGACTCATATACAACATGATGTTTCCATAAATAAGGTTGGCCCAAAAGAACATCACAAACTTCAAGGGGAATAACATCACACAATACCTCATGTTTGAATGGCTTAATTTCGTATGATAGTCGAAATTGTTGGCTGACGTCAAGATCACTTCCTTGGCGAAGCCATTCGATAGTGTAGGGTTGCAGGTGAGACATTGTCTGTAGGGATAGCTACTTGAAGACATCTGTTGAGATGAGGTTCTTTTCACTACCACTATCAATGATGAAGTGCATTGGAGTTCCTTTCACCCACATCTGTGAATGAAAGAGGTGCTCACCTTCCTCTAGCTCATTGGGTTCACCAGGATGGATCTTGGTGGTAGAAATGGTGGCACTGGGTTCTGCATAAATGATCTGTCTCCCTTTTCTGGTTCTGACTCAGAGTTGGAACCCGCATCTTATTCAAAGGATTTCACCTCATCCACCAATGACTTCTTTGAGCGACAATCAACAGTGTTATGCCAGAGGATCTTATGGAAGTTGCACCACTTCTCGGTATCTTTCTTCATCTTTCCATTGTTCTTCTTTCTTGCGGCTTAGACTAGTTGTCCTCAATTTGCCCATATTTCTTTGTCCTTTTTTCTATGGGTCAGGGCCACCCTTTCCCTGATTTTGTTGCGGGGGGTTCCCAGACCCAAACTGTTGCTTCTTTTGTTTCAACTTCTGCTTGATTTTAATGGCATATCAATAGGCCACGCCCAAGGATGAGATGTCCAAAAACTCAATTTTTGTCTGGATGTATCTATGCATACCACCGTGGTACTTGAGCATTATATGTCTCTCAGAATATTTGATGCCCAGTTTGGTGTACAAGCTATGGAAGACATTGGTGAACTCTAATATTGTTTGGTCTCTTTCTTGTCGCAGTGTCCATTTTGTAAACCAGTCGTCATAATTTCCAACGGGGTAGTAATGTTCCTTAATAACATCCCTGAAGGAAACTCAAGTGGGTGCCACTACAAATAATGTGGATCCCTCTATTTCCTTTTTCTCACAGAAAGTCTCCCACCAATCTTTGACATAGGGGACGACCTTGAGGAACATAAATGTAATCTTTTCTCTATCGAAAAAGTTGTGGACAAAAAAATACCCTTCTATAATTTTTAACCATTTATCTATGGCATCCACATATATTTGACCTTCAAATATAGGAATATCAAAATTTATATGTACCTTGAATGGGGTGGCGCCTCCGCTTGAGGTGGATGCATCTCTTGTCAGTAGTCGTCAAAGGATTTGTGCAAAGATGTCCATCATCTCGTTCCTTTGTCGCTCGAGGGATTCCTCAAGACACATTTTGAAAGGATCTCCTGTCCCATCGTCTTTCTTTTTTCCTGCCATGGACGGTTTCTTGGGTGTTCGAGAGAATTTTTCACAAGAGAAACAAGCTCGAGACCCAACTCTCTATACCCTGACCGCGTCGAGACATGCACTAAAAAACGACAAGGAGCAGACTGCTCCAATACCACTGATCCATATTTATGAGCATAATGAAATGAAAACACAGATTTATAATATTAACATAGAGACACAGTGAATAATAAAGTAGTTACAATAAAACTTGACTTTTATTAAATAAGAAATATGTTGAAACTATAAAACGCAGATTGAAAACAAGATTGCTAGAATGGTGGCATCTTATCTCTGAGAAGAGATGTGACAGCTATGCTCATTTGCAAGAAGATCAATACAATGAGGCTTTGAAGGAATTTTCACAATAAACATGAATTCCAAAACCCTAGACATCCAAAAACCTAACCCTAGGAGATGAAGTGCCAAAATTCATGTGGGCCCCGTTGGGGTAAGTTAGTACATAAACTTCCCAGAGTCGTAACTTTTGCATACAATCTCTGTTTTGAGTGCACGATAGCTTGTTGGAAAGGTCTCGATGAGGAGCTTCATTTAGGGGGATCAATAAGATACTTAAATTATAATTAAGATGTCGAACCATGAAAAAAAATCATTTAGGACCTCAAAATGGCCCCAAAAGTTTAGGACCCAAAAAAAATGCTAAAAATAGTAAATTGCCAAAAAAATGTTTTGAGCTAGTTGGAATAGGTGGGTGGCCATCGAGATCCTCATAGATCAACAACCTCATTTTTATTTCCATCAATAGAAAATTTTGTTGAAGCATCTATCGAATCTGGGATCCCCACATTGGTATACTTCCACAATCCCTTACTTCTAAATACATCCAAAAACCTAACCCTGGGAGATGAAGCACCAAAAGTCACGTGGGCCCTGTTGGGGTAAGTTAGTACATAAACTTCTCAGGGTTGTAACTTTTGCATACGATCTTCATTTTGATCGCACAATATATCGTTGGAAAGGTCTTGATGAGGAGCTTCATTTAGGGGGATTGATCAGAGAATTTAATTAATATTGAGTTTCTGAATCGTGAAGAAAATGTCGTTTAGGCCCTCAAAATGGCCCCAAAAGTTTAGGACCCGAAATAAATGCTAAAAATAGTAAATTGTCAAAAAAATGTTTTGAGCCAATTGGAATAGGTGGGTGGCCATAAAGATCCTCCTATATCAACATCCTCATCCTTCTTTCCATCAATAACAAGTTTTTTTTAAGCATCTATCGGATTTGGGATCCCCACCTTGGTATACTTCCACAGTCCCTTACTTTTCAACAGGGTTTCCATATCTAGAGCCCATACTGCATAATTTGATTTTTTCTAAATAATAGAATCGATCTTCAAATCCATCTTTGATATCTATACGGATTGTTCTTGTTTCAATAAGTTTCAATCAACAAAATACCGACCTAGAGTCAATCACACAATGAATTTGAATCAACAAGGTTTGTAGATAACATGTCGAGGTTTTCGAACCATCGCCTTTGATACCATGTTGGGGAATAAATGAAACATAATATGAAGCAGAGAACACAATAACGTAGAAAATCAAAGAGGGACAAAAATTTCGAAGAACAAAGGTGGTGTCTAAAGAAATCGTTACAACACTTAAGCACAGAGTACTGTGATCATAACATCACAATGCATATTGCAGATCTTGATCTGCATGAACTATTATGCAATCTCAAATCATACTTCACTATTTGATAATGACCCAAGGGGTCTTCTTTTATAGTCTCAAGATATAACTGTTGGTGGTTAGAGTTGACTCCACAAAATATGCTCTGTCAAGTCGTCTCAATAGGATTCGATCTAACCAACTATCTGTCCAAATCGTAGTTGATTGCAGGGTTGGTTGATCCATCGTCCAACTATCTTCAAATGTTGGTCGACTGTCTAAACGACAGTCACATTCACTACTCGACCAACTGAACCGAGGAGATGTGTGATGAACCATCAATGCTTGATGTTCCAACATATATTTCACGACCCTAATTAAAAACCAACATATTTCTCTACCATATTCGATCACGATTTATTTTCTCCTATCACTGTGGTTCTCCCACTCCCCTCTCATGGCGTGGCTTAGTCGGCTATCCATAAATGTTTATCACCAATTCGATCAATCAACGCAAGAGGTTATCCTGTATTATTCTAGGAGGTTGTTCGTTTGTCCACCCCTACTCAAACATCATCTGCTAACCCTTTGTCCTCGACAATATCAACTTCGTATCCTACAAATTATTGCCCCATAGTTTCTTCTCAAGATCACTCTCCATCCCCCTATACCAAGAGTTGAATATCTCTTTGCCATGCTTTATCCCCTTTGTTGCTAAGTCGAGACCCTACTCAATGGCTCACCTGACACCCTCCTCCTGCTTACTGTCATTGCAACATCCCCCAAAGCAAGCAAGCTAGGATGGATTCCTCCCATTAATCCCATTCATACCAGTCCTACTCTCACACTCATTCATTATGCCACAACCCCCCAGAATTAGAGTGGCCGAGACATCCTACTTGGCTTGGCCATCCCATAAAAAAAATACAAGAAGAGAATGATGCTCTCTCTTGAGGGAACCTCACTTCTCTTCAGTATTTGGTGCTTGACGGGGGACTTTGACTAGATCCCTCATTCACTTTCACATGACCCAGTGAAGGTTCCAGTTCAAGCAACTGGACGCAATCACAAATGTTCTAAAGAACGATGATTATGTTCTTCCTCAAATTATCCACTTAAATATTATGCAGTAGTTGGCTCGAGGATGAGCCAAATAATAGTGGTGGGGGCCTATTGGCACCCAAATTTGTGGGTCTAGTTTTGTGTGCGTGCACAAACGAGGTTGTGCATGCTCATTCCATAGTTTTGCACACATCGAAGGAAATGTGCAAAGAATTCCATAGAGTGTGCATCAAACCGAGTTTTTTTAGCAGCGTGCCAAGTATAAATACTACCAAGTGTGCATTGATCTGATTTTTGTCAATTGCACCGAAAACCAAGATTATGCCTACCAGAATCAAGAAAGGAATCATCAGGAAATATCCCAGAATGATTGTTTCCCACAACATATGAAGACGTGGGGCGGACAGAATATGATTTGGCTAGGCAGTTAAGATTTCCCCTGATGCAGAGAGTCTATGTGGAGCATTGGTAGGAACCAGAAGTGTGTGAGGTAGTTGGATCACAAGCAAGTGGAATAGAGAAGATATAGGCAATGCTCCCCAGTAGTGGAATATATGAAAGAGATCTCTAGCTCAGAAAGGGAGTTAGCTCGTGAGATAATCAGTTAGATAGTTTTGAGTTAGCTTAGCTATCAATATTGAGCTCACTCTGAACTTGTTTTAATCTTGTGATGTTTTGAATATATTCCTATGCTTTTATTTTGTATGAATCCTAAGGAAAGGCGTATGGCACATTATGTTTTATTCTCATTGTTTTATATAGTAATGATATGAATTTGTATAGATTTCCTAAGCATTTATTCAATGCATTGTATATCTATGTTGCGATGGAATACTCCCAATAATAAAGATATGACAGTTCTGATCCAATATGTCTATGTTATGAGTGAGTTGAATATGTGTGTGTTTTGTTTAAATTCTTAGTCCTAAATAGATTCTCATACATGAGTTACATGGATTCCAAATATAGTAATGTTTAGTATGTTTAATCCTTCATCCCTGACACAAGAGCTTATGGTCTCTATGATCCTCCCTGCATCTCGGGTGAGACTTTCCTCGGCTTTGGCCAAGGATTGATATGTCGGTGCTTTGGGTTTTTTTTTGGAAAACTCTAGACAAACCCTGGGTGATCCAAAAAGGATCTAGAGAAGACTAAGGATATCTAATAATTCGTAGAAGCAACTCAGGAATCTCAGAATGGCCTCAATAGATAGAGAAAGGGAAAAAATTCAAAGTCCTCAAAACTCAGTGAAATTGGCATCATTGCGAAGAGTGTGTCACAAGTTTTCCAACGACGTAAACGTCTTTTCAAACGGAGTTACGGATCGAAACATATTTGCATTCAAAGTTTTGGTTAACCTAGCCCAGTCAGTAGGGATGAGTCAGCATCTATATTGTTGATGTCAACATCAGTACGGATGATATCAGCGTATGTATAGTGTATGTGGCATATGCATAAGGAGACATGTGTCATGCTGACATCAACATGGTGATGTGGCATCACCATAGGTTTCCATGTGTCACTCGTTTTCGACATTTTCGGGTCAATCCGTGGACCAATGAGGAAGTCCCATGCGACAGTCCGTACAGCCACATGGCAGATCGTACGGGATGTGGCAGGCTGACATATCATGTGATGTGGCAAGATGATTTTGTAAGTGGATGGCATGGTCCAATGGTTGGTTTCCACGTGGCAGTGGGAAAATGCCCAATGAGGGCCCGAAAATGAGTTTTCAAAAATAAAAAAAGGGGCCCACCAAATCTGGCGAGCAAACTCTAACTCCGACGAATCTAAGCAGTAAAATCCAAACTTGGCAATAATTTCAAATATATAATATATAACAGGCTTGACCCCGGGACCTCCCCCTTCCCACTGCCTTACAATAGCATTCGCCAACCGTTGGGCCAACGGACTACATTGGTTAGTCCACCTGAAATTTCATGTAAATGTTGAGTCTTCCCACATATGGGAGGAGGGCACTCAACAGTACGGTTGGGCACGATTTCCAAGACGTAATACAGAGAATTAATTACAGGGTGCACGCACAGAAACTGAGACGAGATTTCTCAAGGGCCTGGGAGTGTCAGAGTAATATTGAGGCATGGAGATAGTAATTTTTGGGTAATTCGACACCAGGAATTCAATGGTGTTGTCTGTTTTCTGATCTGAGAAACAATTCTTCAACTTAACTCCAAAATGAGATATACTTATGTATTTTGCCAAATTCTTTTGCTGATTTAATAAAAAGGCCTACTCATTTGAGAGAAAGACCCGGAGACATAGTCCACCAAGGATGAACTTCGTTATCAATTTTTTTGTTCATATTTGATTCTTATGTCTCTTCATTATTGAGCTTTTCCTTCTTTATGGTGCACTTTAATTTATGCTCATTTAATACAATTCTTTATAAGTCACTTCGATGAAAAGATCCTGGATCATGTTGGTATCAGAGCAATCATCTTTGACTTGATTTGTTGAGTGTGAATGCTTACTAGGGCCAAGCATAAGCAAAGTGAAGGAACTCTTTCAATCTCGAAGTTGGTCGTCCATCCCGAAGGAAGAAAATGACAGAAGAGGAAAAGCATGATGAACATGAGAAAAATTTCCATATGGTATTTTATCACATGTTAGAAATTGTCAAGCGAATGTATGGAAACTGCTAGAAGAGGATGAAGAATAAATGGAAGAAAAATGAAGCACAAGCTGATGATAGTGCTTCAGTAAATCAAGGGGTTGGAGGAGACCCTCCTGAGCCTCCATCTTCACCATCAAGTTCTAGATATTCTTCCTCTAAACATTCTCATCATTCTCATCATTCTAGCCATAAAGCTTCTTTTAAGAAACCATTATTAAAGCTTGATGTAAATTTTGCTTTACCTATGTTTAATGGAGATGTTAATCCTGAAAAGATACATAATTGGATCCGATAGGTTGAAGTATATTGTCGTGTTCAACATATTGATGGAGAGGAAGTTAAAGTTCAATTGGCTTCTCTTCAGTTGGAAGGCATTGCTCTCATATGGTGGGAGAGAAAACTTCAGGACATAAGTAAGTGTGGTAATCATCTTTCCTCGTGGTTGGAATTTAAATCAGTGATAAGAAATAAATTTTATCCATTGGTTTATTTACATAAAGCAATGATGGAATGGCAAACTTTAAGACAAAGTAAAGGTCAAACTGTACAAAGTTTCATAGAAGAATTTAGGAATAAAGCTCTTGCATTAAACATTTCTTTGGATTCTTATGAAACATTAATGAAGTATATTGGCACACTTCACAGTTAAATTCGTCATAATTTTCTATTGTTTAACCCCACCAGTCTTGATGAAGTTTTTGTGCAAGCCACTCACCTTGAGAACAGGGGAAAGCATTTTCAAGAAGATCCCTCAAAGAAACCTTCCAATCTCCCACATAAGCAGTTTAAGAAGTTTAAAAGGACGGAAAAAAAGACTGCCACGGTAAAGAGAGAAGAAGGAAAACCATCTTGCACTCATTGCAAGAAAAGTAGTCACGATGATGAACACTATTGGAAACTACAACTAGAGAAGAGACCAAAGAAGTTCGGTGGAAAGGGGAAGACAAAGACCATTGCTACAGTGCAACAAGATCTTGGTTTCAATTTAGGAGACGAAAGAAATATCATAGCAGTTGGAGTACAAGGTAAAGATTCCCTTCATGCTAGTTCAAATTCCAATAATGAATCTCATGATGATGAAAGAAAGGGGAATGAATTATTTCATATAAGAGTTGTATCTAAACACACTAAGATAGATACATTGTTTGATATGGGTTCCCAAGTAAACTTGATATCTGAAGCACTTGTCAAAAAGATGGGTCTTGAAACTAAACCACATCCAAAGCCTTATCCTCTTGGTTGGGTATGTGATAAAGAAAAACTTAATGTCACCGAGCAATGTAGAGTCAGATTTTCTATTGCTTCAAAGTTGATTGATGAAGTGGATTTGGATGTTGTATCACTTGATATATGTGGCATAGTGTTGGGGAGTCCTTATCTTTATGATAGAAACGCAGTCTTCTTTCGTCATGAAAACAAATATCACCTTACTAAGGGGGTAGTGGAATATATTGTTAGAGCCCATAGCATCAGGGTAAACACAACACTTGTTAGTGCATGACAAATTAAGAGACTCATAAACACTAATAAGAGATATGTACTCATGGTCGTAAGGGAGAAAGATGTCAAAACATTCGACGCTTTCCAAGGATGTGATCCTTCTCATAAGAAAGAATTAATTGATATTGTTTCTAAGTATGATGATATTTTCCATGAACTAGATGGATTACCTCCTAAGAGGGAAATCCAACATGAAATACATCTTCAACAGGACTCTCCTCTTCCTAATGTGGGCATGTGCAGGATGTCAATTGTAGAGATGACAGAGATCAAGAAGCAGGTACAAGGCTTATTGGATCAAGGGGTCATCAAGCCCATCTCATCTCCTTGTGGTTCTCTGATCATGATGGTGCCAAATAAATATGGAACATGGCGAATGTGTGTCGATTACCGAGTCTTAAATAAAATCACGGTGAAAAATCGATACCCTCTTCCTCGTATAGATGATTTACTTGATCAGATAAAGAATGTTGCTTATTTCACTAAGTTGGATTAGCGCAGTGGATACCATCAGATTAGGGTTGTAGAATAGGATGCATGGAAGACTGCCTTTAAAACCAAACATGGATTGTTTGAGTGGTTAGTTATGTCATTTGGGCTTTTTAATGCTCCAACAACCTTCATGCGTGTGTTGAATGATGTATTCAGGCCATTTCTAGATGATTTTGTGATTGTATATTTAGACAACATTCTTATCTTTAGTGGGACTTGGGATGAACATGTAAGGCATGTAAAGAAAGTATTGGATACTTTGCAAAGGGAAAAGTTTCATGTAAAATTGTCCAAATGTGAATTTGGTAAGACTGCACTTGTGTACTTAGGTCATATTGTAGGAGGAGGACAATTGAAAATTGATCCTTCCAAGATTGATGTAATTTTGAATTGTCCTGAGCCCAAAAGTGTAACTGAAATACGAAGCTTATTAGGTGCAGTCCAGTACTAGAGGAGATTCATTTCAAACTTCTCCTTTATACCAGCTCCTTTGCATGCATTAACCAGTGTGAAGAACACTTTTCAGTGGGGAGGAAAGAAACAAAAATATTTCAACATTTTGAAGGAAAAGATCAGTACCACACCAGTATCAGCAATGTCGAATATTCAATATCCCTTCGAGATCAAGATAAATGCCAACGGATACGCCATGGGTACAGTATTGATGCAATATCGTAAGCCTGTCTGTTACCACTCTGAAAATTTTAACCAATATGTTGTTAACTATCCTACATATGATAAACAGTTGTATGCATTAGTTCAAAGCATAAATAAATGGAAGCACTACTTGTTAGAGAAGGAAACAATCATACATACAGAGCATCAACCCTTACAGTATCTCCAAGCACAGAGCAAACTGCAACAATCTTGACATTATAGATGGATGGGTTTCCTACAACAATTTTATTTGGTAATCAAGTACAAAAAGGGTATGAGTAACAAGGTAGTTGATATGCTTTCTAGACCTCCTATTTTTGCTACTATTATTTTGAAGAATGATTCTTTATCTCATGATAGTTATGTGGAACAATCTGCCATTGATGAATATTTTAAAGAAGTATATGAGAAGTTGACCCATGGTGCACAGGTAGAGAACTATTGTCTGTAGGGAAAACTACTCTACCATCTTGGAAAGCTATGTATTCTTACAAGTGAACAAGTCCATGTAATACAATAAGCTCACACTTCTCTTATGTCTGGGCATTTTTGGGTAGGAAAAACTATGGCTCATATACAGAGGTTTTTTACTAGCCTCAGATGAAATAAATTGTAACTAAATATGTCAAGGGGTGTGTGATGTGTTATACTTGTAAGCCCACTAATAGAAAATTGGGGCTATACTCACCACTGTATGTTCCATCCCATCCATGGGAAAGTATCTCCATGGATTTTGTAGGGGGTTTACGAATGTCGAAAAGGGGTCATGACTATTTGTATGATGTAGTGGATAGGTTTAGCAAGATATGTATCTTAATGCCATGTAAAAAGAAGATCATTGTTGAGCAGACTGCTAGTCTCTTCTTTCAGTATGTTTGGGTTCACTTTGGGTTACCCACATCCATTATCTAGGATCAAGATACTCGATTCCTTGGGGATTTCTGGACAAGTTTGTGGAGAATGATGGACACCAAGTTGAAGAGGAGCATTTCTTTCCATCCACAGACCGACGGAAAAACAAAGGTTGTTAACCGAATAGTGGCTCTTTTTCTTCAAGACTACTGCAGCAAGCATCCCAAGTTATGGGATGAACAGATACCCTATGTACAACATGCTTACAACTGAGCCTTACATTCCTCCACTCAGTTTTCTCCTTTTGAGACATGTTTTGGATATTTATCTAAGGTTCCTTTGGAATTGATGTATGGGAGAGATGTCGATTAAAATGAAGAAAGAAATGAAGACAAAGCCTGTGAGTTCATCCAGAGGATCCAACAGGTACACCAAGCAATCAAGGGACAGTTGGAGAAAATTCAAGCACAGTATAAATCTCAACATGAAAAACATAGTGTTGATCATTAGTTCCAGGTTGGAGACCAGGTATGGCTTCACATCAGCAAGGAAAGATTGAAGGGTAAAGGTAAGAAAATCAAGCCCATTCATTATGGACCCTTCACTATTTTGGAGAAAAGTGGTACCAATGCTTTTCATCTAGATCTTCCACCTTATATGCAGATCTACTCAGTTGTAAATGTAGAGAACTTGAAACTTTTTGAGCCTCCCATAATCATGAATCAGGGTGAGGAAGTTTCAATACCTTCAGTTGATGAGTTTTCTCCCGAGTACTTGGATGATTTAAAGGAAGATATCATCCTGTATAGAAGGATGAGGACTTCACACAGGGGTGATGTTGATTATCTTCAAGTAGGCTTAAAGGGAACACATCCAAGCAAGGAAAAGTGGATTGAGAAGGACAAGGTGAGGGAACTCTTCCCTCAATTAACTGTTGATTGATGAAAGATTTTAGTGGTCCAAAAATCTCCCAGTGGGAAGGTGTGATCCAAAAATGATCTAGAGAAGACTAAGGAAATCTCGGAATTCACAGAAGCAACTCAAGAAGCTCATAATGGCCTCAATAGACAGAGAAAGGGAAAAAATTCAAAGTCCTCAAAACTCAATGAGATTGGCATCATCGCGAAGAGCACGTCACAAGATTTTCAACGGCATAAACGGCTCGTCAAACGGAGTTATGGATCAAAATATATTCATGGTCAAAGTTTTGTTCAACCTAGCCCAGTCACCAGGGATGAGTCAACATTCGTACAACTGACATCAACATCAGTACGGATGATGTCAGTGTGTGTACATTGTACGTGGCACACACAGAGGGAGACATGTGTCATGCTGACATCTGCATGACGTCAGCATGGTGACATGGCAACACCAGAGGCTGCCATGTGTCACTCATTTTCGACATTTTCGAGTCAATCTGTGGACCAATGAGGAAGTGCCACATGGTAGTCCATACAGCCGCATGGTAGATCGTATGAGATGTGGTAGGATGACATGGCAGGTGACGTGGCAGGTTGACGTGTTAAGTGACGTGGTAGGATGACTGTGAAAGTGGATGGCGTGGGCCAATGGTTGGATTCCATGTGGCCCAGTCATGGGATGCCACGTGGTAGTGTGAAAATGCCTAATGAGGGCTCGAAAACAAATTTTCAAAAATAAAAAAAGGGGCCTGCCAAATCTGGTGGCCAAACTATAACTCCGAAAAATCTAAACAGTAAAATCCAAACTTGGTGATAGTTC